>KQ962665.1:129588-157827 GCA_001563735.1 Leucoagaricus sp. SymC.cos
AGGGGTACATGAAAGATTTTCTTTTTGGGAAGAAGATTGATTTCATTTATTTCAATCGTGTCATCTTCTTCTCGTGCCTTCGAAAATTTGCGGGTTCATCATCTGAGTCTTCACAATTATTGATGACATGGCTTCCCAATTTTCTCGGGATTCAAAACTTTTGTTTTCCATCCTTTCCCTTTCCTTTTTGTTCATTTCCCTTTCCTCTTCTTTGATTATAGTCAGCCTTCCCTTTCCTTTTGAAGGGACAGTCGTGTGCCCAGTGTCATCCTTCTTTGCATAGGAAACATAGTCCTTCCTTTCATAACCATAAGAGCTCAGGGGTGAGCATCTTATTGATCTCTTCTTCGATCTGAGGTTGATCATCGTCAGTTGAGTTGATTGACTTGGAATATTCTGTTTCAGATTCCACTGATTTGCTTGGAGTCTTGTCATCATTGCTATATTCTCCATTAAGATAGTTGATTCTTTTGATGAGGTCAATATCCATGGGGCCATATCCTTTGGGATTAGATGTTGTCAAAGGGTACGAGTAAGGCTTGTAAGTCGATGCCTTTCATTTATGAGAATAAGTTTTCCTTTTAGGGTGATGAGTCCTCCTTCGTGGTTCCTGATAACTTCTTCTTGTCCCCACATATGATTGTACATGGTTTATTCCACTAACCTGTCTGGTGGCAGTATAAAAGTTGTCAATATTATCGGTGATGGGGTTGAGTTGGCAGACTTGTTTATTGTAATAGGGATCCAATCCTCATAAGAAGAATATGATCCAGGTGTGTTGGTCCTGTACTCCTGATGTAATGGCCAGGTTTTTGAACTGGTTAATATATGTCTCAATAGGTCTTCTATTTTGTTGTAGGTCCAATAACTTGGCGACTCCTTGGAGGTTATTGCTGATGTGTTTGAATGAGGTATTGAGAGCATTGTAAAATTCGGTTTTGGTTCCCACTGTGAATACTGGTGGTGTGCTGGTAGTATGGGAGTAAATGTATAATTCCTTCCATTCCATTGCTGGTCCTTCCATGCTGAGTAATGCATAGAGGATCCTCAACTCCTGTGTGACATAGGTGTTTGGCTTTGCTGCATAGAGCAGTCATAAGTCATCTCTCCACCTAGGGTAATCAGATAGTTCTCTGGTAAATGCTTGCGGAGTTGGGACTTTGGGGTCCCTAGCTGCTGCTGTAGGTTGCACCATTGTTGAAGTTCTTGGTTCAGGTGATGTACTAGGTGTTCTGGAGTTTCTGGGGGCTTGATATGAATCAAAACTTGGGTTTGGTTTGATGGGGTTTGGGATTTCTTGCAAGGTACTAGGTTGTTTTCCCTTGTCAGTGGGATTGGTGGGAGTGGTTGGTTGAGTATGCTCAGGGGAATTATACTCCAATTCAATGAGTCCTGCATCGATGAATGCAACAACTTGTCTTGTGAGAATAAACTTTCTAAAGAGCATTTGTTCCTCATTGGTGAGGGATAAGAACCAATTGAGTTTAATGAGTGTGTTGACAGAATTGGGAATATCTTTTTCTGGGTTCATTTCTTTAACTCTTGGGCAAGTAGGGTTAGTTGATGAGGATCCAGATAGATCGAATCCTCCAGGTGGTGTAGGTATCGGGGTTGAAATTTTGTTGGTTTTATAGTGTCATTAGTGGTTGTGTGTGAGTCATTAGCTGTCATAGGATTAACAAGTGATGCTCGAGTCATTTGTTCTCCCTCTGGTAAACTCAGATCAGAGGGGCTTTCTCTCAATCATTTTAGAACCAGCAGGGGTGTGCTCCTTGGTTCTCTTCTTATCAATGGAAGGTCATGGCTCATCATGTTCTCGTCCAGTGTCAAGCTTTTGAATGGGTTCCTTGCTTACTTACTTGTCCTTTGACAAGTGAGGAACGACCTTGTCTCAAGTATCGGTTTTGGGTTGAGGGGTCCTTCCCAAATATTGAGTGTCAGGGCATCTTGGGATTGTTGACTACAATCTCTTAAAGTCTTCTGTGATCCAGCCAAAAAAGCTCTCTCCCCTGTCTTTTGAACATCAATTCGAGGGTAGGGTATTATTCTGCAGATTTCTCCTTATGCATAGGTATACCCTCTGTCTATCCTCCTATACTGCTGGTTGTCAGAGGTCGTACTAGCCACAGAACATCATTAGCTTTCCATACAATGGAATTCCCTGTAGCTTTCCCAAGACCAGGTTCCAAGAGAGCTTCTACCCTAATGTTAGGGGTGCTTTTCACCAATAGCCCATTGATATGGCCTTCTTTCAGACCTGGGGTTGGCTATCCTCCAGACTTTCACTTGCTTCTAGATGTCAACTTGTATCTAGATGGGAGGTACTCCTCTCAAGGAAGCAGTCCACAATACAATGATGAATTGGAAGGTAGCTCTTGAGAGAGACAATGTTGTACAGACATTGTGAGCTCCATTGTATGGAAACTCTTACCAACAGAGGTTCACCATAGGTGACCATCTGCCAAGGACTTCCCGATAGTCAAGGTAGTTAGCTAAACTCACTGTTCCTATGGGTAAGTGATGTTCCAACTTCACTGAAGTTATGAACTTCTGTTATATAGCCAGTTAAAGTGCTAATAGGCTTTCTGATCACTGATGACTTTGATCAGAGAAGCAGATTGTCACTCAGGGACTCTAAGTTTGAGTATGAGAACATATTATGGACGATAACCAAAAAGGATAGAAGCTACTGAGCTTCTTCCTTTTCTCATGTATTTATACTACTCAATAGCACTACAGGCATATCAGGTAGTCTACAAAGATCTATGTCTACATGTAAATCCTTGGTTACTCAGAAGATTATATCTAGATATCTCCTTAGTCACAGCAAACTGAACCGAATAGTATTTTTATCTTTTCTAAGAATAATCTAACTACCAAGTCAAACTAGTTTGGTTTAGCAGTGTTAGATGTAAATCATAATTCTGAGATTCAGTCCAAAGATAGAAGACAAATATTTCTTTGATCTGCGATCAAAGAAGCAGTCCTTCGACATTTCTCCATACAATTAACAGGGCCATCATTCTTGCCCTGATCATCAGTCTTCCCTTCTATTCTTTCTCTTCAGTCATTTCACTATCTTCGTCATTGGTATAGTTGGCAGAGGTGGTGGTAGTAGAAGTAGTAGTGGTAGTATACCACGACTGTGATGATGATGATGATGACAAATATTCTAAGGAAATGATCTCCCTTTCCACAGCAATCAAGAGTTGTTGCTGTCATTCTTCTAAGGCATTCCTTATCAGCTTGTCTTGCTGATATGTCTGATTCAAGACTCCTACGATGATGTGTTGTAACAACATCGGTCCTTCCATAGTAAGATAAGGATGAGTCCATTCCTGTTCTGGATAGGTGAGGTGTATGGGCTTCCAGCCATTGCTGAGAGTGGTCAGTGGTGCCATTGGCAATGTGCACACATATAGTCTGTTGAGCTCGTAGTGCTCATACAGCGGGTTGTGATAAGCGTCTAACAATATATCATTATATGTTTGGTCTGCCTCTGACTCTACTGCAATGAGTATTGGGATGGGTAGAGGTGGGACGAAGTAAGACATTGCACTTCCATGTATGATCCAGTGGTATCAGTCCAGGTATTGCATTGATTTCTCGATAACCACTTTGACTGTAACAACATCACTATAACATTAAGTAGAAACAATCCTCTTCTGTTTAGTGGCAGAGGCAAAAATCTACCCATTAGTCTCATAAGAGACCTCCCTGGAAAGAAAGGTGCCTACTGGGCTAATCTGCTGTACTGAGGTACTCTATAATTAGAAAGGATATACTCTCAAAATGAAAGACTGACTCTCTTTCACTGGAGGATTAACACCCCTAATAAGAGTTGAAGATACAGAGATACTGCTAACTAGTAAAGTAGTTGAGGACTCACTGGTCTGTTCAAGTCTAAGCTATTTTAGCTCACACAGATGACTGTGAAAATAGAAATAGCTTGTTACTGCTCCCAAAGATGCTCAGTGAATATTGTGGACCTAGATCCCCACAATATTAAGGATAAATCCAAGTGATTGATTCTGGATAAAAACTGGTACATTAGAAAAGTGTAACCAGGTGGAGTGCACACTCAATAGAATTGATAGATAGTGAAAGATCTTGATTTGATTCATAATGCAAAGGGTTCAAGTGTACCTGACTATAGGTCAAAATCATTTAGCAGCCACTCTACTAAGAGTTAAACTTAGCCTGTGATAGTCTAGGAAAGTCTATTGTTGATTTCAATAATATTGGATCACATCCTAATTAGAAATCAAGGTTTGAATTCCATAATAATCTCTGTTACCTGGTCTAGAGAAACTGAGTGCTAGAAGTATACTAGTAAAATAACTCACCATGGCAGCTCTAAAGTGCAAGTATGATTTGTGTAGATGATTAGGATATCCATTTCATTCAATATCCTTTGAAAATCATTCAAAACATGGTATTCAATCCCATCTAACATAACCATCACCTTCTACAATAAATACTGGTCAAGAAGAGTTTGGAAAACTGAACCCAAAAATACCTGGAAATATAGAGACCCAGACAAACCTGACAAGTCCTATAAATTCTCCAAAAAATATATTCAAAATCTCGACATCAAATATCAAGAAGCCTTCAAAAATCCCAACAACTATCAAAACCCAGATTCCAAACCAGAAACCAGACCTAACAGTCCAAATTCCCCAGAAAAAGACAAAACCTATGGAATATAGACAGGTTTTTCACCCAAAGTCCAACAAGTATTTGATCAGTCAAGTCTTGGAGTCACAACAGAACCTCTCATCTGACAATTTAGCAGACTATCAATCATACCTGAGGAACAAAAGCCACCAATCTTCACCACTAGTCTTCCCAGAGAATTCAAGCTTACAGAGCCCAAAACCAATAAAAGCCAACAATCTTCTACAACAAATAATCCATTATTATGACCTGGTAAAAAGACAAGTAATACCAAAGATGTCGAAAAATATCTCCAACATAATTATAAATTACTCATATCTACTGAATCATCAATCTACCTACCTTTCAACCCAAACACCAATTCAGGAGACAAAACTATCCAACTTCTGAAGCTCTGTCATATATCTAAGGGAAAGGAAAAGACAACAGACCCATCAAACACTTCCCCCAATATTAGAGCAGGACCAAGTAGAATAAAACACACAAAAAATACCCCCTTACACTCTCCACTAAGAGGAAGTCCACCAAGAGGAAATCTATCAGGAGAAAACTTACCAGCAATGGCAGCTGTTCCAGCATCCAATACCATCAAGTTTCCAAAACCTGAGAACTTCAATGGAGACCCAGATACCTTTAGGGACTGGCTCATATTCCTACAATTATATTTTGATTCAATCAGAGCCCCAACTAATGAACAGAAAGTCTGATATGCCCTCAGACTATGTAAATATGCAGCAGCAAACTGAAAACAAGATTATATCGCAACCCATGCTGTTCTCCCAACATGGGCAACATTTAAAACAGCAATGGAACAAGTTTTTACATCCATTCAACAAGCCTACAAAGCAGAGCAAAGACTACAAGCCTGTAAACAACATGGCAGATATATCAAGGAATATATCAGCAACTTCTCAGTATTTGTATCAAAAGCCAGACTATGAGATAGTACTTCCTTACAAGCCACTTTCAGTGAAGGATTGGACAGAGATATTGCTGTTGAAGCAATCAGATCAAATCCTACCACATTGGATGAATGGAAAACAGTGGCATGAAATGCTTACAGAATTGTTCAAGAGCAATGTAAATTCAGTCTTCAATTATCTTCTGTAAGCTATAGAAAATCTTCCAAATCTTCAAAGTCAAACAGACATAAAAGAACATACTGAGGCAATGGTCCAAGGTATAAAGACATTATACAAGACACAATACTTCCTAAATTTAAAATAAACAAATGGGACATGGATGTTGATAGGATTTACCACTCAATCAATTGACTATCTATCAAAGATGAGGATGAAGAAGATGACATATATAACAATGAATCTGAAGATGAAACAGATGATAGTAAAAGCAAAAGAGAGGACAAGCCCACTGAACACATTGATTACCTCAACCACCTCATCAACAATGTCCTTACTGATGAACAATGAATGGCCCTCAGAAATGGACAATGCTTCTTCTGTAAAAAGAAAGGTCACTTTTACAGGAATTGCCCAGAAAGACAAGCCTATTTACATCCAAGAAAAATTCCTGCCAAATACTCTAACACTCTACAGTCCAAATAATCCTCTTATCCTACCTGAAACCTTAAAAAGACAAACTAGTCACAAGGGAAAAGAAAGAGAAAAATAGACCCTAATGCAATAGTTTATTTAATCAATGAAGATGACCAAGAAGACAAAGAAAATGAAAATTTTTGATTCAATCAGAAGATCAAATCAACATTGTCGATCTTTTTAACTGAGAAAAAGCATTAACAATTCCAACAACCCTACACATTGGTAGAAATCAATACTCTATTGAAGCATTACTCAATTCCGGAGCATCAGGAAATTTCATTGATCCTCAATTGGTTCAAAAATATAATCTCCCAAGATTTCCTTTAAACAAACCATCAAAAATTTACAACACTGATGGATCACAAAATCAAGCTGGACAATGTACACACTACTCCAAGCTAAAAATAACTATTAACAAGAAAGTCATGACAATACACCCAAAATTATCAAGCTAGGGAAACACCAATTATTCATTGGAATGACTTGGTTAAACAAGTATAATCCCAATATCAATTGGCAAAAACTGTCACTACGATAGAGAAATGAAGATACAGATATCATGACATTATTTCATGTTGATATTGATGATCATATTGATGTCATTAATCACATAGAAGTGATCAATAAAACAAACACAGCCACTACCTTTCACAACAAATCAGTGATCAAATGAGAAAGTGACCTACTCAAAGTGGTACCAGCTCAATTTCAAAAATATCTTTCTGTCTTCAATAAAGAAGAATCAGAAAAGATGCCACCTAGATGACCCTGGGATCATAAAATCGAAACAAAACATGAATTTGTAGCAAAATGAATGTCTATATACCATCTTACACCAAAAGAGAAACAAGAAATAGATAAATTCATAAACAAAAACCTATGAAAGGGATATATTCACACATTGAAATCTCCCATAGCATCATCCTTCTTTTTCATAGAAAAGAAAGGAGGAGATCTATGACCTTGTCAAGATTATCAATATTTAAATCAAAATACCATTAAAAATGCATACCCTATTCTAAATATTGCAGACATCCTAGACAAATGAAAAGGATCAAAATATTTCATGAAACTCGATGTATGACTCAGATACAATAATGTTTAAATAGCAGAAGGAGATGAATGGAAAGGAGCATTTAGAACAACTAATAGTCTATACAAACCATTGGTTATGTTCTTTGGAATGACCAACTCTCTAGCGACATTTTAAACAATGATAGATACATTGTTTGATGATCTTATTGTCAAAGAAGGAGTAATTATCTATCTGGATGACATTCTTATCCATGCCACAACCAGAAAACCACTTACAGAATTAATGCAAAAAGTCCTTCAACTACTACAAGAAAACAAACTCTACCTGAAAACAGAAAAATGCAAATTTGAAGTCCAATGACTTAAATACTTAGGAATCATAGTCACACTTGACAACATCAAAATAGATCCAATCAAACTCAAAGGAATTGAAGATTGGCCCAAACCAAAAACTCAATGACATGTTTGACAATTCATTGGATTTTGCAATTTCTATTGAAAATTCATAAAGAATTATTCGAAAATAGCACATCCATTAAATCAACTACTTAGGAAGAAAACAACCTTCCAATTCACCAATGAAGCTAGACAAGCCTTCAAGAAACTTAAACAGAAATTCCATCAACAACCCATACTACACATGATAGATTAAACCAAATAGTTTGAACTAGAATGTGATGCTTCATAATATGCAACAGGAGCAGTATTATTACAAAGAGATTCAAATGGCAACAAATACCCCATAGCATATTTCTCTCAAGCATTAACACCAGCAAAACAAAATTATCATTATTTTGATCAAGAATTCCTTGCAATTATCAAAGCCCTAAAGATGTGGTGACATTATCTGGATAGATCACCACATCCAATAATCATATGGTCTGATCATGGAAATCTTACCTGATTTAGAGAACCACAGCATCTAAATCAAAGACAATCATGATAGACTCTTGAGATGACATATTACAATTATAAAATCCACCATTTACTCAGAAAAAAGAATCTGTTAGCAGATATATTAAGCCAATGACCAGATCTTAAACCTGAAGAAACAGACAATGAAGACATGATAGCTATACCCCCTGAAAAGTTTATCACAACAAAAATAACAGAAAAACTAAGAACAAATTATGTCCACGAGAAAATCATCAACTTCCTAACCAAAGAAGACACTAAACTTCTTCTATCAAAAGAAGTACAGGATCATATGCTGACTTCTGATTGCTTTGAAATTGAAGATGGTCTCTATAAATATCAAGGAAGGATCATAATTCCTAACAATTCTGACATGAAACACATGTTATTACAATATATACACAATCATAAGACTTCTAGACATCCTGGAATCATGGAAACACTTCAGAAATTAAATGAAGAAGTTTACTGGCCTAGAATACATACATATGTCCAAAATTATATTAAGGGTTGTTCCACATGTCAGCAGTACAAAATTAACTGACATCCCATTAAACCACTAATGCAACCAATCAAAGGACCTCAATCTATATGACCATTTTCACAAATATCTATGGATCTCATCACTGACTTACCCCTGGATGATGGATTTGATTATATTTTGTCCATAGTAGACCATGGACTTATGAAAGGGATAATCCTAACCTCTATAAGGAAGACTGCAACAGCTGATGATATAGTGGACATCTTGATTGAGAAAGTATTTTCTAAATATGGAACTCCTGAAAAGATTATTTTAGATTGAGATCCACGATTTGCAGCATGATCTATGCAACAATTATACAAGAAACTTGATATTACACCTACATTATCCACTGCCTACCATTCTCAAACTGATGGAACTACCAAATGATACAATCAGGAGATTGAGTTCTACCTAGCAGTGTATACCTCGAAACACCCTAACACATGGAAATGAGCCCTTTCTATCATTGAATTTATACACAACACCAAAGTACATGCAGGAAGACAACATACACCTGCCAAACTTCTCTATGGATTCAACCCCAAAATGTTTATAGCAAAAGAAGAAACAAAAATACCATCCATAGATGAGAAATCTCTCTTCTTACAAAAATCTAGAGAAGCTGCTCTAGAAGTGCATGAATGAACACATCTTATCATGGCAAATAGAAAGAACAAAGCATGGACACCATTTAAAGTTAGAGACAAAGTATTGTTGGATAACAGAAATCTTCCAGTACCATATGTATTGAAGAAACTCAACCAATGAAGAGAAGGACCCTTCACAATAATCTGAAAAACTTCTCCTACCACTTATGAATTAAAACTACCACCAAAATGGAAAATTCACAACAAGTTCCATGTGTCTCTCCTTATGCTAGCAGTTGAGAACATTATTTATGGAAAACACCATGTAGAACCACCTCCTACACTTGTGTCAGAAGAAGAGAAATACAAAATCAAAGCAATTTTAAATCATAGATACCAAGAAATACATTCTAGGGGACATCACAAATACCTAATTCATTGGTTAGGCTATGGAGCAACTGAAGATTTATGGGAACCTGAAAGTCACCTCAAAAATTCAAATAAAATTCTTCTTGAATATAAAAGACTCAATGAACTCACCTAAACTTCTCCATCTTTAATGACTCAGCTCATTGGTGAACTCAAAGGAGCAAAAACTCCTACTGCTAAATTGCCCTCACCCAAAAACTCTCAAAATAAAAGTTCTAACTCAAGTCCAAACTCCTTAAGTGATGAGTTGATGACATTCTCTCACCCCAGTAGCAGTTTCTCAATAACTACACTTGGAAATCAACCAAGTAAAATTGCACCACCCTCTGATCTGCATGCCATCCTTAGACAAGCTTTTTCATCTCAACAAGCAGCCATCCTTGATTCACTTCATCAGTCTACAAGATCAGAAATCTTGTTGATTTGCTTGCTCTTGCACAAGCAAATTACTAGGCAATCCAGCATGAGGTTGCCTCAAATCTTAATGTTCTGGCAAGTGTTCTCCCACAAGGTCCTTATACTGAGGACATCGCCTGATGCCTCCTTGGGGTTGACCCCCAGGGAAATTACCCTCATATGAAGCAAGACCAACAAGCTTCAGACAGATATACACAGACTCCTCTGTGCTCCAGATTTCCTGATGCCCAACCTTCTTCACTACTTCCTAGTGGACCCACAGAACCTTCTTGAGTAGATATAGTCCACTCCTATCCATCAACTCTATGTACTCTGACAGCTCCTCAACAAGCTCCTGAAGCTTTCCATCCCCCTTCTCACAAACCTCAACGTGGATACTATTCCTACAACCTATATAATGGAATGGGTCATTACAAGATGGAATGTTGTGAGTACTACTGTGGGTACTGCAACACTTTCACCCCTGGACATTACACCAAGTATTGCCCCAGAAATCCTTATCAAGGACTTGCTGGATAGCAATTACCCACAGGTCCCATGGTGCTAGCCATATACTATAACCAGCCCAATGCCCATACCACCACTTCTTCCAATGCCATCACCCAGTCCAGAGCCTGAGATGCTCCAATACAGTCCACTCAGCCCAGTGTATCAACTAGCAATCACACCCCCTGTATTACCAATATCAGATGAGGATCTGAATAACATCTTCCCATAAGACCTGTCAATACTACAGATCTCAGACTGACCTACTGCCCCAAACCTCCTGTTAAGCAGTGAAAGCAGCCGAAGCAGTGAGGACATCATCATGACCCCTGGAGTCTTGGAAAACTCAAGACCTCCCTACTAAATCAGAATGTATCTAGTTCAGGAAACACTTTCCATCACTGATCAATTTCTCACACAGGTGCAAGACCCCCAGTCATAGAGGATGATGGTGAGCACCTTAATAAACCATATGAATATGACGACATAGCCAAGTACAATATGGCTGGAGAAGGACATATCAATTAGTATGTAGATAGATGAAGACATCTATATACAAAAGAAATAATGTTATAAACAATACAATTTCCCTTTATTTGTTTCTATTTGTCTTAGTTAGTATATATGGGTTATATCTACTAAGACAAACATGAACACTATTCATAGAACTTGTTTACAATGTTCTATGATGTATTTACATTATTCTGTGATATTCTTAGTTCTTTGTTTACAACATTCCATGAGTTGTTTACCTTGTTCTATACTATTCTTAGAATGTTCCACAATGTTCCAGAAGGTTCTACAATGTTCTACAACCTTTCTGTAGTTTCTGGAATGTTCTACTTATGTACTTATGTAGTCATCTATGTAGTATGAGCAAACATGTATAAGTAGTATATAAGCAAGCTCAACTAACAAGGAGAAACCATTGTTTCTACTTGGTTAGGTGGAGCCTCAAGAATAGAGTCTCTTAACTCAACTAAAGTATGAAAGTGATTAAGTTATAAAGTGTTACTCTCTGCTTATTGAAATAAGTCGCTCTTGATATAGAACTTTGATCTGAGTTCTATATCATTGATCTTAATACTCGTGGTGAAGAATCTCTTGAGGAGTTAGTGGACTCTTGATTTATTAATAGACCTCATCTATTAATAATTAAATACCTATGAGTTATTCATAACTTGGAACATACTAATGCAAAAAGCCTCCTTTGTTAGGCTTCCTGTAGAGGATGACCTAATGTGCTTGATTTATAAGTAATCCAGTGTCACCATAACAGGTGTGTTATTTCTGTCAGCATTGCCAGTGGGAGTATGTTGATTAAGTTGTGGGGTGGTAGCTTTGGTGAGTTTTTGGGAGTCAGCTAAGGTTGACAGTGTAGTCTCAGTTTGAGAGATAGTAGGTGCAGTTAAAGTTTGTGGTGGATTAGGTCATTCAGTGGGTCTGTCAGTTTGGAAGTGGGAGGTCATGCTTTAGGGAGGAAGGCAGTTTTCTTGTTTATATTTTTGGAAGAGGCAGGTTGCCTTTTTGAGATTTTCACTTGGTTCCCAATTATTCTCTGAGTTCAGATATCCTTTCTATTTTATAAGATAATAGAAGCAATTTCTGATTAGTTGATGATTGAGAATGGCCTCTATCTTATATTGGTTAGGTCCTAATTCCAGGTCAGGTGGCAGTTGCTTGTGATGCAGTCTGTACAGAAAATTTTCTATAGCTGGGGTCAGGAGAAAGGCATGGAAAATATTGTAGATTTTCCATTTCACAGGCAGTTCAAGCCTAAAAGCTATAGGGTTTATCTTTTTGAGTATTTTGAAAGGTTCTTCCCATTTTGGGTTGAGTTTTTGCAATTTGACCAATGATGGAAGGTGGCAATTATCTAGCCATACTGCTTGTCTGGTAGTAAAGAGAGGGAGTTCTCTATTTTGAGTTCTCTTTATCATTACCTCTCTTGTAGAGTTGTGAGCAGATAGCATGCAATTTCATCCGGTGATAAGAGGGTTGGCTTATTTGTTAGCATCCAGGTTTGTTGTGCTCTGGTTGTTATGATCTTATGAGCAAACTTAGGTTGCAACTTAGGCAAAGGCTTGAGGGTGAGTAAGGGAAGAGTACAATTGGTAAAGCATAAAGAATACAGTGCTCTACCTAGAGTACTTATACTAGGGGGATGATGTTACACAGAGTACATAGGAATAGAGAATACAGGGTAACACCAGGTAGTAGAAAGTAAAAACTACAGTCTGTGGAACTGTTCAGAGTAATCTACCCAGAGTCATAACATCACCTCCTCCTCAGGGTTCATGTCCTCATAAAAAGGTAACTAATGTAAAGGTCCTTCTAAGATAGAACATAATGATGGAAGAGATACCCAATGGAAGTAATGGTAGTCCTTAGCAATGAAAGAGGTACCTCTTGTGGATAGTGCATGTACAGCAGAAAGAGGTATTGATGGATTATTTCTATTCTTCAACAATGAATTGCAAGAGATCCTTCTTGGCTCATGCAATCACAAACTGGGTGTGATGTTTGTCACAACCAATAAAGAAGGGGATGTTGTCGGGACCTCCTTTGTAGATAGTAATGTGACTGGTTTTGAATCGAGCCTGGGTGTTGGTGTAATGCTGTAAGAATTCATAGACCACCTGGGACCAGTAGTCATTGTTGCTCTCTCCATGTTTCCACAAGGTATAGAATCAATTAGGTGTGATGAAGTAGGTGGGGGTGGATATCTTAAGCAAGTCAGCATTGTGTTGCTGAAGGAACTTGTGAAGGGCATGAGTGTCCTTGATGGCTGCAGGTCCTATCATACCATTAGCAGGGGTATCATTGGAGTTGTAGTCATCTATTTCGACATCTTGTTCTTGGACTATGTCTGTGGGTAGCTCAGTGGGATCTTCTGTTGTAGCAGAGGCTGGGGGAGTGCATTTGCCAGTGGGAAGTGGGACAGGGTATGGATCAGTGTGCACATAGGACTGGGTGACTTTAGCTATGTAGTTGATGATAAACTGTTCTCCAATGTTGTTACACTCATGGAGATGTTCAGCGAGTATGCATTGGAGGGAGTGCACCTTAGGTACAAGACATGTGGTATGGGCATAACAAAGGGTGGCAGAGATACATTCAATGAAATCTTGGGCATCTGACTCTCGATGACTTCCAGCACACAACTCAATAACGTTTCCTTCCAAGTCTGCTAGGATTGTGGCTAGACTGTGTGCAGCTTCTATGAAAGACTGGAGTTGTTCTTCCAGTACTGTGAGGGCATTAATGGAATGGGTGAGGTTATTATAAAGGTATAGTGGGTCCCAGAGAACCTGGTTGCATGGTTCTACCTCTTCCATGTTGACATGTCCTATATTTGATGTTACCATCTTCTTGGTTGGCTTAAAGGCTAGTGGTTTAACTTGGGCTGTGGTGCATTTGGCTGCTTGGAGGGTAGTGGGTAAGGGAGTTTCGGACTTCTTGGAGGTTGATGAGAGAGCTGTTGCAGTTGGGTAGGGTTTGATGAATGAC
This sequence comes from Leucoagaricus sp. SymC.cos, assembly GCA_001563735.1. NCBI lineage: Eukaryota > Fungi > Basidiomycota > Agaricomycetes > Agaricales > Agaricaceae > Leucoagaricus > Leucoagaricus sp. SymC.cos. The sequence goes on from KQ962665.1 coordinate 143,730, forward strand.
ATTGCAATTGACAGAGTGGTTATATTTGGCAGTAACAATGGAAGCTGTGATGACAATGATAAGAGTGGTAGAGGTGATTGTGAAGATAGTGATGTAGACTTGTTTGGGAGTGACTAGTACTGGAGTGATAGCCAGGTTGTATTGACTGGGTCTGTGGTTCTTGACATGGCTTTTATCTGATGTTTAAGTTTCAACCCCCTCCCCAATTAGGTTTGCTCTGAGAACCTATCAATGTATTCTTGGATTACCTCCTCTGTATTTGACAGATGGGACTTTGGTAACCATTGATCCTCCTCATCACTATAGCCTTTCCAGTAAACCAGATACTGGACCCCTCTACCCCATTTTCAGTGTCCTTGGATTTCTTCTACCTCCCATTCTTCTTCAGCATTGATCAAATCTGGTGGTGGAGGTGGAGGTTGCTGTTGGATCAGAAACTTGGGTTTTCTTGCCAGTGATAGGAAAACCTTATTGAACACATTGTGGATAACCCATTGAGGTAGTAGCTTGAGTTAATATGCTTCACTCCCAACTACTTCTGAAACTGGGAAGGGCCCATACCTCTGATAATCCAGCTTCTTGCTTGGGCAATTTGTCATGATGTTGGATGCCTCCAACCATATGCTGTCTTCTACTTGGTAGTTTCAGGTCTCCTTCTGTTTTTTTTCATATGTGACCACCATGCTCTTCTGATTTTGTTCCATGCTATTTGCAGCAATCTCCTGTACCATGCTAAGATTGGTGACAAACTCTTCTACTGCTGGTGCTGGTAAAGATGTTGTAGTGATCTCCTTCCATGGATGCCTCCCATAATTCAAGTAAAATGGGGAGTAGTGCATTGCTGAGTGTTGCTTATCATTGTAGTGGAATTTTGCTGCTGTGAGCCATGATGTCCAATCATTCTGTTTATAGCTGATGTATTTCTGTAGGAAGTTCTCAACTTCTTGATTGATCCATTCTATTTGTCCATCTGTTTGGGGATGATATGCTGTTGACAGAGCCCATGTGATCCCAAGGGCCTTACATAGACCTTCCATAAACTTCAAAGCAAACTGTGGTCCTTAATTGCTGATGATCTTCTTTGGAAATCCATGTAATTTCCAGATATGGTCCTGATATAGAATGGCTAGTTGTTCTGCTGTCAGGGATATAGAGGTGGGTAAGATATATATCATCTTGCTAAAATGGTCCACTACAACTAGAATAGCATCATGTCTGTCAGAAGGGGGTAAGAGTCTGATAAGATCAACTGAAATTTCTTTCTATGGGTATGTTGGAACGGGTAGGGGATGTAGTGGTGCTGCCTTTCATTCTCAATGGATTTGTGTCCTCTAGCAGATGTCACAACCTCCTACAAACTTTTTCACATCTTGTCTTATGCTAGGCTACCAGAAATCTCTTGCCAAAACTTCTAGCATTCAGTGTTGGCCTGGATGTCCTGTATCTGGGGCATTGTGGAATTCCTGTATAATTCATGACTATAGGTCATCTTCCGGTAGTACATAGATTCTTCCTTAATACTGGACTAATCTGTCATTTTTCCTAAACTCTTTGGAGAGGTCATTGAGTCTCTTTATTACCTCAGTTTCTTGGACTTTGCAGTTTTGGATTTGTTGTTCGATATCCATTCCAATAATGACCTTGAAATAAGCTTCCCATAATAGGATGATGGGAATGGTAGTATCATCCCTGATGTTTACCCTCCATATTAAGTTCTTCAGGAAGGTGACTTCCTTGTCATCTTCCTGCCAATCAGGTTTGTTACAGTAAGAGAGAATGTTGGCTTTCATGTTAGTTTTGCCAGGGATATGTCTGATGATAAAGTCGTAGTCTTGCTGTTTGAGGTACCATCGCATCTGTCTCCTATTGAGTTTTTGTAGTTCTCTAAAATACTTCAGGTTCTCATGGTCTGTCCAGACTTCAAACATTTCTTGAGCATCCAAAAGGTATTGCTGCCATACTTGTAGTGATTCCATGATAGCAAGGAGTTCTTTGTCATAGATCTCATAATTTTGTTCTGCTAGGCTCATGGTATGTGACATAAATGCTATTGGGTGCCATTTGTTGCCCTATTCTTGGGATAAAATGGTGCTTATAGCATATCCTGATACATCAGTTTCCACTCAGAATTTGCCATCTGGTCAAGAGAGGGTCAATACAGGTTCTTCAGTGATGTGTTGTTTCAGCATATCAAATGATTTTTGTTCATTGAGTCTCTATTTCCAGTCTGCTTTTCCTTTGAGGGCATTGAGTGGTCCTGCAATATTACTAAACCCTTCTATGAACCTTTGATAGAAGTTGACAAAGCCTAGGAAGCTTTCCACTCCTTTGATGTTAGAGGGAGTGTTCTAATTTCTGATGGCTTTGATCTTCTGTTGTTCTATCTCGACTTTCTCATTTCCCACCTCAACCTCTAGAATTGGTACCTTTGATACTCCAAATTCACACTTGGATCATTTGAAGTATAAGTTATGTTTGGCTGCAATTTTCAGGAATTGTAGAGTTTATTCTTGAAGTTCTCTTTCTGACTGGGCAGGGATGACAAAATTGTCCATGTAATTCATCAAGGTGCCATCATGGATCATCTCTCTAAAGATGGCAGTCATCATTCATGAGAAGGTGGCAGGGGAGTTGTATAGGCTGAAGAACATGACTGTGGGTTCAAATAGTCTGCAATTGGTCAAAAAGGCTGCTTTCCATTCATCTCCTTCTTTGATACAGACATTGTTGTAATCCCAAATGATATCGAATTTATTGAAAATCTTGGCATCCTTAAGTTGGTCTACCACTTTGCTGATAAGGGAGATAGGTGTTTTGTCCTTGACCATATATTGATTAATTTTTCGATAGTCTTGTACCAGTCATTTTGATCCATCCTTCTTTGGAATGAAGAAACATGGGGCAGCATATTGTGATTTCAAGACTTGTATCCTTCCTGATTTTAGATTTTCATCTATGAATGCATTGAGTTCTTCTTCTTCCTTCAGGGTCATGGGATATATCTTTGCTCAAAGTTCCAGGGGTGCATCTTCCATTAGTTTGATCTCATGGTCCCATTGTGTGTGATTGGGGAGTTTGTCAAAGTTGGTTTTGTTGAACAGGTGGGTACATTCCTTCATGTAGGTTAGTAAGTCAGCAGCTTTGGTCAGGTCTGGCTGTTCCTCTTCTTTCTCATTGAGCTCCTGTATTTGGAGTTTTCAAACATGGGGTTTGATGCATATATTGCAGTGAGGGATCTTATAACTGGGGGGACACCTTGTAAATTTTACAATACCATTTTTTCAATCAATTTTGGGGTTATGGTGAGTTAGCCAATCATGTCCTAAAAACATATCTGCAGAGTCCAATGTTGTGACTACTGCTTCAATTTGTTCTCAGTGGCCATGGGTGTTGAGCATGATATCAGCATAGTAGGTGATGGGTTTGTGATCACTCAGGGTACCATCTGCATTAAAGACTTTGAAAGGAGCAGTGATTGGCTTTACTGGTATCTCTAGTTCCTAGATTTTATCTTCCAATATGCATGTATGAGTGCATCCTGAGTTGATGAGAGCTTTGACCATTGCTTATTGATTTACCATGAGGGTGGTGAGGAGTTCACACTGAGAGTTTCATTATTGGAGAATAATATATTGTGGAGGCTGGGGAACAGAAACTCTATGTTTATAGGCTCAAAAGTTTACGCATTTTGCTTTGAGCCTTCTGCAAAACCCTTCTCATTTGTTTTCTTCTCTTCCTCTGATGCTTCCATTATGGTCCTGAAGCTGGGATTGCTTTGTTGTGGGGCCTTACAGTACTTGGAGATGTGGCCAAACTTGCCACAATTGAAACATTGAGGTTTGTTGGCTGGATCGCATGTGGCCTTTGGTTCAGTGCAGTTCTTTGCAATGTGGCCAAATTTGCCACAACTAAAGCACTTGGGGTTTCCTTTGTTGATGTAATGTGGTGTTTGTGATGTTAAATGTCCAATTTCCATAGGTTGTCCCCATTCTCCATATATGATGCCACTGCTGGTAAGGTATTGTCATTTCAAGTCAGCAAACTCATATCCCTTTCCAACAGTATTGATGGATGTCATCCATTTGGTATAAGTAGTTGGTTGGTAGTCAGTGGGGTACCCCATAATAGTTTTAATGACATCAGGGCAAACATATTTCTTTAGTAAAAAGAGGGCATGGCCATCATCAATGTTGGCTTTGTGCTTGAGGACTTTGAATTTGATTAAGAAGTCTTGAATGTGCATTCTTCCCTGCCTGAATTCCTTGATTCTCCATTCTGCTTCTCCTGACCCCATTCCATCTGCAAACCTGCCTTCCAATTCCTTGGCCCAATTATCCCAGTTGAAGGTTGCCCACCAACTTTCCTTTATTAGATTCTTTATTGTGACAGATGCAAACAATCCTGCTGTTCCTCCTTTCATCCTAGCAAGCACCACTGTGACTCATTGCCTGTTGTTGGTAATATCATTTCCTGCAATGTAGAGTAGCATGCTCCTCCACCAATCTTCCCATTTTGCTTTTGTTCTATTGAAGTATCCTGGTTTGGGTAAGAAGGACTTGGTTTGAGTTTGTATTATGGTCTGTGGGGCTGGGTGTGGTTGCATATCCATTCCTTCATGTTCTTAAGACATTTCTGCACTGTCTGATTCTTCCGATGTTGACTGCCTGCTAATGTTGAGTGATCCTAGTGCTTCTGACAAATATCCTATTCCTTGGGCTGCTTCTTCTGCTTCTTTGTGCTTAGGTTCAGGTTCTTCTTTGTCTGTCTTTGTTGTCAATTCTTCTGGTGTCTTGTTGTCTTGTTCTTCCTGTAGTAGTTGCTGTATATATTCTTTGTCTGCCAGTTGCTCAGCTATACTTGCTGCTAGTGCTCATTGTTGTTTTCCTCTGGTAGGATTGTCCTCTTCATGGGACCAATGTCATTTATGCCTTTGTTTCATTTGGCAAGGTGAGTTGGTGATGCTTTACCAAATGTTACAATCTTATGAGCAAACTCAGGTTGCAACTTAGGCAAAGGCTTGAGGGCGAGTAAGGAAAGAGTACAATTGGTAAAGCATAAAGAATACAGTGCTCTACCTAGAGTACTTATACTAGGGGGACGAGGTAACACAGAGTACATAGGAATAGAGAATACAGAGTAACACCAGGTAGTAGAAAGTAAAAACTATGGTCCATGGAACTGTCCAGAGTAATCTACCCAGAGTCATAACACTGGTATTTCCAGGACAGGGCTTTCAGGCTTTTGGGCTTTCTCCTTGGAAGAGTTTGAACAGTATTTTTTTTCTTCTGGTGTGTGGTTGATTGTTGTAGATCAATTCATATATAGGGAGGTATTTGCTCTATTTGTGGGGGTCATTTGCTGTGGCAATAGTGAGGTAGGTTTTGATTTCCTGATTGAACCTTTTCATGGTTCCATCAGTTTATGGGTAATAGGTGGTCGAAAATACAGGGGAGATGTTCAGGGCTTTGTACAGACTTCTCATTGCTTTTGATGCAAATCTTGGGTTTCTGTCAGAAATGACTTTGTCAGGTAGTCCAAATTGTTTGAAGAGACTGTTGATGATGATTTCAGCAATCTTAGCAGATGAGGTAGTATTTACTGTAGGTTTCAAAATTATCCCCTTTATTAAGCCATAGTCCACAATAGCTAAAATACTGTTGTATCATCCAGATTTCAGCAAATCAGTGATCAGATCCATTGAGATCTGTGCAAAGAGGCATGTCATCAAAGAAGCTGGAATCAGTTGTAGGGACAGCTTTGTAGGCCATTGATTGATTTTGTGAGTTTGATACTTTGGGCATTCTTTGATATATTCTTTGGCATAATCATGCAGTCCTGGCTATGTGATAAATTGCTGTAGTTTTTATATTGTTTTGTCTATACTGGGGTGTCCTGCAGTTAAGTGGTCATGTGCTAAATATAGAATATGGCATTGGAGGGCTGTGTTATTGAGAATCAAGATTAATCCATTCTGGATAAATAGATCTTGATCAGGTATTTCATCAATCTGGTTATCTATTAGTGATCTGTTCTTCTGAATGTTAGCTAAGATGTCATTTGGAGAGGAAGTTTATGATGTCATTGGATAGAATAGTGATATTTCAGTTATCTTTCTTGGTGAGTGTGAGATCTGGTCATTGAGATAATGCATCTGTAGCTCCATTCTTGTGTCTGGTGATATGTTTGATTTTGATATTCAGTTTGTATTCTTCAATGGTGTGGTGCCATCAGTGTTGTCATGGGTTCAGGTCTTGTGGTTGTCTCCAGCAAGTTAAGTTCTTGTGGTCCATCCAAATGATTGTCTTGCCAACTGCACCTAGTAAATGGTGTCTCCATGTTTTGAGGGCATAGATAATGGTGAGATTTCTTTATTCCAGCATTGTTTCTTTGGTATAGTACTGCTTCTGAGGCATAAGCTGAGGCATCAGTTTCAACTTCAAAAGGTCAGGCTGGATCTGGCTTAGCCAATATGGGTCATTTGTCAAACATGCACTTTATTTCTTCAGAGGCTTTATCATGTTCATTTTCCCATTTAAATGCAGTGGTTTTGGACATGAGTCAATTAAGGGGTGTGGCAAGTTTTGAATAATTTCGGATAAATCTGCAGTAGAAGGTGCAAAATCCAATAAATTTTCATACATCATGTATAGTTTTGGGTGTGGGCCATTCTCATATTCCTCTGAGTTTGATATGGTCCATTTCAATCATTTTGGGTATAATAATTGCTCCAAGGTATTTGATCTTTTGCTTGGCAAATTTATATTTTGCAGGCTTCAAATATAGGTCATACTTCTTCAAGATGTTGAGGACTTTCTTCATGAGTCCTTCAAGACATTTCTGGATTGCAGTGTGGAACAAAATGTCATCTATATATACTAAGACTCCTCCTTCTTTTATGAGGTCTTTGAAAATTTTGTCCATCATGGTTTGAAAGATTGTGGGTGAGTTACACATTCTGAAGAACATTACTGTTAGTTTATAGAGTTCTCTCAGTATTCTAAAGATGGCTTTCCATATGTCAGTGGATTCTATTCAGATATTGTTATATCCTGCATAGACATCAAATTTTATAAAGTATTTTAATCCAGTGAGTTGATCAAGAAGGGTATATATATAGGGAATGGGGTAGGTGTTTTTCTTGGTATAGGAGTTAAGATACCAGTAGTCTTGGCAGAGCCTAAGCTTTCTGTCTTTCTTTTCTATAAAAAAGAATAGTGAGGCCATGGGTAATTTTGATGGTCAAATATATCCTTTGGCAAGGTTTTCATCTAGAAACTTGTCAAGTTCCTTGAGTTTGGTTGGTGTGAGCTTATATTTTGGGAAGGGTTTTGCAATGAAGGTGGGAAGTAGTTTGATTTTATAATCCCATTTGTATTTTGGAGGGTACCTAGCAGCTTTCATCTCAGAAAATATGTCAAGATAATTGTGGTATTTGGGTGGTATGATTTTAAGAGAGTCATCTGTTCTTTTCTTGGTGAATTATTAGGCTAGGCACATTGCTTCATTAGTTTTGACATTGAGTTCTTCTTTTTCTATCTCAAGTCTAAAACATTCTCCTTCCATAGAGTCACATAATTCTTCATACATCTGTGTTGGTATTTGCAAGTGAAAATTTTGATGTTTCCAGTCAATAATGGGGTTCTGTTGTTTGAGCCAGGGAATTCCTAAGATAAGTTGGGGTTATTCTAGTGTTGTGATGCATGCTACAATATTGTGCTTCACATTGTTGATGGTGATCCTGATTGTTGCTTCATATCACGAGGTATTCTTCATTCCATCCACATTACAAATATTTACAGGTTTCTCAAGTGATTTCTTGGGTATACTCCATTTATCAATTAGTCAGGGATCAATGAAGTTATTGGAGGCTCCTGAATCAAGGAGGGCAGTGGTCATGAGGTCAGGATCCAAAGGGCAATAAATAATAAGGAGCATATAAAGGATTGTTGATCAGAGTTCCATTTGTATTTCATTTAGTTCTGCATCTTCTTCTTCTTCTGAGAGCTGTGATGCGGTGGTCAGTTCTCATTCAGAAAAGACAAGTCATTATCCTCAGTGTCTTCTAGATTGTGTATTACATGTCTTCCTAATTTTCATGGCTTTTGGGTTTCTTTTCCTTTTTCTTTCTTTGACTGTGGCCTTTTGGGTTGCTGGGTTTGGGACTTCTTGAGTTTCCTGAGGGGACAGTTCCTTGCATAGTGGTGTCCTTCCTTGCAAAGCCTTTGGTATTTGTTAGAGAGGATATTATGAAGTTCTTCTTTGACTCTTTTTAATACCAGGTTATTGAGGAAGTTTTCTTCAGGCTCAGAGTCATAGGACAAAGTGTTAGATTCAGTGTTGGAATCATCATCTTTGGTCTCAGTAGTATAAGCATTGTGGAGTTCTTTGAGGAGATTGATGTCCATGGGACCATATCCTTTGGGTTCACTTTGTCAGCTAATTGAGATGTATGGGCAGCAGGTCAACTTTTTAGTTGATTTCCTATGACTTTTGCTCTTGTGATGATAGGATTTCTCATGGCATCAATGATCTCTTGGTGGCCTAACATATGGTTGTAAGTAATCCATTCCTGTCACTTGTTATGCTGCCATGAAGTAGTTATCAATGGAGGTGGTGTTGGGGTTTTAGTTCTGGACTCCTCAATAGTAATGTGGATCTAGTCCTTAGAGAAAGTAGACAATCTTTGTGTTGAGATCAGTAATCCCAGCAAGGGACACTTGACTTTTAAATTGGTTGATATAGTGTTCAATTATATTGCCATTCTGGCAGAGTCTTGCAAGTTCAGTAATTCTTCTGAAGTTATTACTGATGTGTTTGAAGGATGTGTTGAGGCTGGTGTTAAAGTTGTCATATAATCCTGGTGTAAATGTGTTGTTAACAGTTTTGTCCTGGATATAGGTCTTTTTCCAGTCAGTGGTGTCTCCAGATATATTAAGGAGGGCAAAGTAAATATTCTTTTTGTCCATATCATATGTATTTGTTTGGGCTTGGAAGAAGAGGAGAAGGTCTTTTCTCTATCTTTCATAGTCTTCTGGATCTCCTTGGAATTCTTGGGGTTCTCCAACCTTTGGGTCTCTTGCTGGTTGAGCCATATTAGTCATTCAATGAGCTGGACATGTTTGGGTTTGAGGAGATGTACTGGAATTAGTTCCTTGAGGAGGTGACTGTTGATGAGCTAGACTGTTTTTGGTATTTGAAGGATTTCTTTGTAATTCATTGACAATAGGGTCTGAAGATGAGAAAATTCCTTGAGGGCTGTGGTACTTGTCAAAGGAGAGAGAAGTGTGTTCAGGGGTAACTTGGGAGTGTAAATAGTTCTCTTCTATCCTGTGTTGTTCTGCTAACTTTTGCTGCAATATTCTCAGTGTTGAAAAGGTCAGGTCTATCACTAATGAGACTTCGTCTCTGGTTATGGGTAAGTTAATTCCAGAGATTGAGGGGTTTTAAAAGAGGGGTTGATTCCTCTTGTTGATCTCAAGAATGAGTTGTTCAAGTTGCTCTGGATTGAGCTTCTTGATCTCAAGCTCTTTATTCTCATTAGCATTCTTGCTATGTATTTCCATGTTGACTAATTTTCTAATGATTAAAAGAGGGTGAGCATGTGTTTTGATTCAAGATAAACAAAATGAAGAAAAGAAAATAAATAAACTGTGATCTTATCCTTCCAAGGTCTACTCTGAAAGAATTTTTCTATTTCTAGACAAGGTCAAGAGGGAGAGGGGACATTGGTCAACTTGTAATCCTTGTTGAAGAGGAGGTTTTCTTCTACTTTTATTAGTGTGTTAGCATTCTTTCTGCTTTTTGCTAAGTTTCCTGATTTAATTCTGGTTGCTTCAGAATACCTTTCAGTAAGATGTCAGATTTTGTGTGTCCATTTACCCAATTGATCTTCTTCCATTTAACATCAGAGTAGATGATTAGTCTTCTGGTGAAGGAGTTATAGATAGTTCCTTGAGAATTGAATCAACCATCATTGTTCAGCATCTCAGCTTCTTGAATTCTTGACCAGAAGTGGTGAGGCAATCAACATTGTGTCTCAGGCTTTTTCAGTACTCCAGAATTCAGGGACATTTTGGGGCATTGCTGCTATTTTGACCCTAAGTTACCTATGCTTGTCTTCTTTAGTGCTGTAGTTAAAGAAGTGTCAGCTGGTTGTTAATATGTTACTGCACTAGTTCCTTTGGCTGAGCTATGACTGAGGCTTCCAAAGCTCAGAAGGAAGCTTCTATTCTAATGTTACAGGTGCTTATTGGCAGTATCTAGGCAACATAGTTGTATAGAGCCTATTCTAGCTATCATGATTAATTTCTTAGTTTATATGTTACTTCAATTAATGTGCTGAAGCAAAGAAGCAGACTGTGTTAACTCTGAGGGGAGAAAGAGGTTGTCTAGCTCTCTTGTGTTCCTGACCCTGTCCAGGAAGTGACTCAATCCTTCCTTGTAGAGTATTCCTAAAGGTTCAGTTGCATAGGGCTGATCAAGCTCCCAGAGCTGAACAGCTTTAATAGGCATTGGAACTGTTCTACTTACCAGTCTTGTGAGACAAGTTAGACAGCTGGTATCTAATGCTGACCAGTAACAGTTTCAATCTTTGTTGGTAATATAATCAGAGATTGCAACTGTAGTATTCTGGCTTCAATAGACAAAGCAAGAGGTCTTCTCTAACATCTTAGAGGGATTAAGGCACTCACTAGCAGGAACTTATACAGACAATAACTGAAGAGGATAGAAGCTTGTGCTTCTTCTATCTTCACTTCCATTTTTATACTACTCTGATCTAACTATATTTAGTAACTACTGTATCAGTTAGATCTCTACTTTTCTGGTAGTATAAGGAGGCAGAACTGTGGTCCTGTCTAGCTACTGATAACAATGAACAACTGTGCTAGACAATCTCATTCCTAGGAGTCTGTATACAATATTTTCTACAAGTCAAGTTTCTACATAAGACAATATGAAAGAATCAAAGATTGAATAATGAACATAATAATAGAAACTGTTATAAGGATCATAAGGGTCATGATTATAAGGGTTGTCACAAGGGTCATGAAGGTGGCATATAGAGTCATTACTATATACTATTTTTGTTCTTTCTATTTCTAGTCATCCAGAGTCTCATAACTTGATCTGCTTATAGTAGTGTTAGTGGTGAGAGGCATGGCTCAGGGTTTGTCATCTGAGGAGGATGAGTCATCAGAGATATATGCAATTGGTAGGATGTCAGGGGACTGGTGGGAGCTCAGGTCTCAGCTGCTGCAGTCCTGAGATGGAGTTATCATACTAGATAATCTGAAGGAGGTGATAGTAGGACTGAGGTAGATAGATTCATCTAGATTCCTAGTCAGATGTCCTTGGTGATAAGTGTCATCCATGATGTCAGAGATAAGCAGTATGAGGAGATTGTTGTTAGTATGATGGAGATAGGGGTGAGTCTATTGTCTGATGTCATCTGTATATATCCAACTGTTCTGATAGGTGTAATCTGTATAGGATGCAATTATGCACATATGCTGTCCATTGAGGTAACACTTCTTATAGGGTAGATGCATGAATGTGTCTCCTAGTATGGAGTTGATTAGGTGGGCAGTAGATGAGACTTCTATAAATAATTGGGGAAGTGGGAGGGCATCTCTGTCATGGCTGTTGGTTCTATAGAATTTTCATTTATAGTATTGTTCCTGGGTCATAGATTTGTCAATCAGGATTTGTACCATATCACCTTTAGATAATTGGAGAAGGATGCATAGTAAACACAGATAGATGTTGTAGATACCTCTGAGGCAGACAGAACAGAAATGATAGAATGCAATCACTCAAGCAAGCAGTAAAATGTGTTCTGGTCAAGACTGAGAAGGTTAGCCTGAACTAAGACTGTCAGAGATTTATTGCCATATAAGATAGTCAATCTAAGAATGTGTAAAGCAATCTGGCAGTCAGTGTCACTGATGGATGAGAGAATCTGAGTATAGAGGAGGTCAAGTGCATGAAGGGGGTTGAGAGCTCTGGAAGCACCTGTGCCTCCAAGAAACTGGAGGCAGGTATCCAGTTAATGAGTGAAATTATTAGCATTCTGATCCCCTATAAATTGAATGATAAAATAGGTAAACCTGAGGTGTTCAGATGTTGCTTGTACAATGCATTCAACATGAGCATGACATGGCCAGTCAGGTGATAGTCAATTAGCAAATCTTCTTCTAATATCTGCAAAACTATCTTGGAGAATTTGAGTAGTGTCCTGCTGTGACTCATTATCATCTATTTCTAATTGCTTACATAGCCAGGTCATCTTCAAGTTGACATTAGTGAATGCAGCCTTTAGGATGACTCCTCATAGCTACAGATCATTCAGAGAAGAGGGTACCAGTCTACTATACCTACATAATCAGTAATCATCTTCACAAAATCATGCTATGCTTCTTGATCAGTGTATTTGTCCAGTTTATCTATGACAATGAGCAAAGATTCTGGGATAGTGTTAGGATATTGTTGAATGAAGTTGTACATGAGAATTTGGAAGGGAGACATGATGAGGACTTTGAATTAAGCCCATCAATATTTCTTGAGTATTGAGGAGTTATTAGTGATTAGTCATGTGAGGATGATTTTGTAGGAGGAATGGTAAATGGCAAGCTGGTATGCAAGAGTTGGTATGAGTGTGTTGGGATTATCATGGTGATTGGGTCAAGAAAAAAAGAAAGCAGCACTAAGATATCCAACCTCTTCCAATGCTTCTGCAACTATCTGTGCAATGGCTGATTTTCCAACTGCCACTGGTCCTGATACCCACAATGTCCTTTGATTATAATATTGATCCCAATTTGCTCTCCAGTCAAGGATACAATGTTGCAAGGTGCATTGGGTTTCAGAATTACATCTTAGTAGATTATAGCATTCTTCTGAGTCTAGCATTGCAGATAGCATACTTTTTTCTTCAAGATAGTCAAGAACTATGATGAGAGACAAGAAATAGTTTGTCAAAATCATGGATTTAGACCTACCTTTATCTTCTGAGCCTATATTAACAGCTATATCAATTATGTTTGCTGTTCAAATAGTAAAGTTGTGAGCATCATAAAAGGCCCCTGGACCTGTTGAACAGTGCTCAGAGTTAAACTAGCATACAATCCTTCCTTGATCTCTTACAATCCTTCCTTGATCTCTTACCACCACCTTCCCTTTTGGGATATTGGGGGTTTTAAGAGATTAGTCTACATTGTCAACGATGTCTACACCATCTGGTTCAAATCTATTTGCTAACCTCAACATTGAGGACAATGCTATGTCCACTGATGATGAAGACTTTGATCCTGAAGCCTTTAATGCTCAAGTCGAGGCGGCAGTCATGAAGATGCCCACCAACAAGAAATGCAAGAAGAGGAAAGTGATTTTCTCTCCCAAGCCCATCACTCCTGGAGGACTCAGTTCACCCATCCCCCTCCCCAATCCACCTTCTGCTGCTACACCTGTTGTTATGGGCACACCAGCGACTCCTTCACCCAAGTTTCAGTTCAATGACTTCAAACTGAATCCTACTCCTCGGGGGTCTTTTAGATCCTCTTCATTGACATCTTATGAGTTTGGTGACATCCAACTGGAGCAATTATCAGACAGAATGCTCAAGACTCATATCACCTCACTTAACCGCTTGTGGAAAGCATTCTCTGATGAGAGTACACCCAAGCATTTCACTAAAATTGACCCTCAGTGGCGATTCCTATTTGCTCATCTACTGGCATTGCTAGTCGATGCATTTCCATATCCACCACAGACCTTTTCTGACTGTGAACTCATTGTCGATGGCGTCGGTGAAATGACTGCCGCTCAAATCATCAAACGAGCACTGGCCCGCAGTGAGCCTTCTCCTCCCCCAGCACCCATTCCCAACCCTCTGCCCAGGGACATGCTGCCACCTGTCTCTGTGGCAAAAGTCACTCATCCACTTCCAGCTAAGCCCAAACCCATGACTGCAGAGAAGCCTCATGATTCATTCGCTGACATACTCAAAGCCAAGCCTAGACCTCAAGTCCAGGCTTCCAGGCCTCCTCAACGTGATGATGTAGCCTTGGTCAAATTGGCCCAGGCTTTTCCCGCACTTCCT
>KQ962665.1:173158-191555 GCA_001563735.1 Leucoagaricus sp. SymC.cos
GGACTTCTCAACTTCGACATCTAATTAGTGAATGTATTATTAGATAGTGATGCCATATATTCTCCTCCTCCCTCCACTCCCTCAAACGTTTACTTTCTCTTCTTGACTATTGGACTATAACCTTGTAGTATAGTTTATGCCTACTCTTCAATTATGCCTCATGTACAAGGAACTTCACTATGTAGACTTCTATCACCTTATACAGTAGGAAAAAGAATCTGTATGTATCTAAATAGAATATATATATAGCAAAGAGGTGCTCTCATGGAAGCTTAGCTTCCATCCTCTTCAGTTACTCATCTACATAACTTCTAAGATGCTTTACCTTAGTGAGACATCTCTCACACCTTCACTGATTGACTTACTGTCAAAGAAGAACCCCTGTATTGTGGAGCTACCCACAAGTTATCTCACATGTAATGTTCTCAGTGAGATGTTCCCCTCTTCCATGAGTAGATAATCTTATTCCTGCCTCATATCCCCTAGTAGGACGAAATGTTGGTCACACCCATTTCAGACATGAACCAGATGAGTATCAAGTCAATATTGGGCATATCAATCTTGCGAGGGTATATGAAGACAATGGAGAGACTTTACCTCAGTCCTTTCAGAATAGGACTTGTGTAGTCAGCTTCTCTTTGGGAAAATATAAGTATCATTCATGACAAAGTACTGCTGACCCATAGAGATAGGTGCTCATTGCCCTCTGGGAATGAGGTCCTGCCGATAAGCACCCATAACATTAGGATGGAAGCTCCCTTCCTGAACTGGCTGAGGAGCAGAAAGGTAAGCAACAGTAATAATTGGTTGTGACTGATCAATTAGCCTTAGCGCTGCACAAGTTGATCACTCTACAGTGAGACTGGGCATCTCAGGAAAAATAGGTCTAAAGATGCCAAATTGTCCTCTACTCCTGGAGTGGTTAGGCAAGTATTTGATATACTTACTGATCTAAGGAATAGACTGTCCAATTGAACAGATCGACATATACTGATCAAAATCAATCCTCAAAATTAAATCCACACTCAAGCACTCTTAGAAGATTTCATCATCTCCAGTGGATGTATAACTACTGAGAAGATAAGTAAAACGAGGCATTACTTATTGGACCTTGAAATATAGGATTCAAGAAGGAAAACTCAAATTAAAAACACTCATACCTGAGCTGAGGAAGACTACCAGTCTGGATCATTTAAATAAATAGCAAAAACAACCACCTTTGTTACCCTGCATGATCAATATGACCAATAATGAAATGATATGAAACCAACAATGATTTGAAATAATCTTTAATGATAACCATTACGATATTAATGATAAATAAACAGATAAATCAACATTTCCAAATGACAAACTGGACAACAAGAAAGACAGAGAAGAAGAAGAGAATGAGATAGAGCAGACTACACTGCAGAAGAAAATCAAAATCAACTCAACGATTCTGAATGACTTAATCCATGAACTGAAACAGAAGAAACAAGATCAGTCCACATTGAAAACAAAAACCTCAACTTCTGGAACCAACTTGACTCTGACACAAGACTTGCTTTATTGGAACAACAATGACAACGAGACTCCCAACACAGTGAAACTCAACCAGAGTCTTTTACACTCCCTTTCGATTTCACTCCAACTCGAGGTAACACCCTGAGACAATTGCCCCAAACCCTCTCCTTTGACAAGCACAGAAGCCCTCAACAGATATCTTTATCTCCAGACCCCATACTCCCCGAGCTTCATGACAACTCTGCATCTCTATGAAACTCCGCTACCACCAACATCTCCCAAAGACAACAAATGGTGACTCAGCAGACTACCCATGACCCCAAGGTCTCAAAACCAAGACCTTTCACCAGAATTACCAATGATTACAAATGATGGAGATCCGACCTCAACTTATTCTTTATTGCTCAACCAAACACCTATGATACCAACATGAAGAAAATCTACTACACCCTACTTACTATGGAAGGACCCATGACTGAGTGGAAACAAGCCTTTATTAAGGACAAGACAACCAACAACACTCTCAATCCAGGATCCCTTACTGACTTCAATGCATCGCTCGACATATCATTCAGACATATCAGCAATAACCTCTGAGGTATACACAAACTCCAAACCATGCAACAGAATGAAAGGCCCATCAAAGAATATATTAACCAATTCAAGAACAAACTTGCGATTTCCAGACTTACCAATGTTAACACATGAATTGTCTTCTTCCTCCAAGGATTGGACCCACATTACTATACAAGAGTCCAAAACCAGAATCCCAACCAATCCTCTATCAACAACTTCTACATTGCTGCCTGACAAGTGGTAGAAATGGAGTACCTTCAACCATATGTTCACTCTCCAAGAGATCATTGACCACAAAGAGAACATACTTATCACATGTGGAAAAGTACTGCAAAGCACCGTTCAAAAATGAACTATCAACCTTATACATTGATTCAAAAAAGCACTGAAGCCCCAGGATATGGTCTCATGGATGTCGACCTCCTTGAACAACTTAATTATGCTCAACACAAAGAAGAAGAGTCTACCAAATACGAAGAAAGTGAAACAGAAAGCAAAAGTGACGACAGTGATATTGAGCAATACATCAACAAAAGAGTTGAAGAAGAACTCAATTCCCTTCTTACTGAAGATTATGCAAAACTCAGAGCTGAAGGAAAATGCTTCCTCTGCAAAGAAGGACAACATTTCACTGCCAATTGCTCTTTCAACAAGAAATTTTGAAAACAAAATCCCAAATGAACCAAATAACAGAATTTTAAGCTAAAGAAAGGAAAAGAAAAGAAATCCCAATGCCTAGGGAAACATTGGATCTTTAATGCTGAAGAAACAAGTGATGAGGAAAATGAAAAATCAAGAAACAAAAAGTCAAATTTTACAAAACGGAATTAGGAAGCAAGAACCCGAAAATTCTGGATGAAATTAATCAAGTGAATCTCGCAAATGAAAAATAACTATTTCATCTTTCAATTATCATTCATCCTCCCTCCAATCCTGATGTTACATTCACTGCATTACTAGACTCAGGAGCTAGCAATAACTTCATTGACTACGAATTGGCACAACAATGGAGATTACCCTTGAAACCTCTACCAAAAATCATGAAAATCTAAAATGCTGATGGATCTATAAATCATGCCAACAAACACATCAAAATCAAATTTATGACCAACAGACAAAACCAATGAATTAAAGCCACAGTAACAAAACTAGGACAACCACAATTTATCCTAGAAACCCCATGGCTACAGCAGATCAACCCTGATATCAATTGGAAAAACAAAACCATATCTCTTGATCAACAACAGATTTATGAAGAGTTATGCGATCAAATCTCTGAAGAATATGAGTATTGCAATTATGCTGACAACAATGATGATGATGATGAGGATGAACTCAATGTCAAAACCAACACTTCCCAATTATTAGCACAAAAATATGGTGACAAGAAGTCAGACAACCCTTGAGAAATTGTACCAACCAACTATCATCAATACCTCAATGTATTCTCAGAAAAGAAAGCCAGCCGATTTCCCCCAGACCGAAAATGGAATCACAAAATTGAGTTACTACCTATATTTGAAGCGAAACCATTCCCCAATTATAAACTTGCCCTGAAGAAACTCGAAGAACTCAACAAATTCCTAGACAAAAATCTGACAAAAAGATATATACGACTTTCTAAATTGCCTATGGCCTCACCCTTTTTCTTTGTATCCAAGAAAGATGGGAAACTTCAACCATGCCAAGACTATCAATATCTTAATGAGCACATGAAGAAAAATGTGTACCCCCTCCCAAATATTGCCACTCTTTTCAACCAACTCAAAGGATCAAATTACTTTACCAAGATGGATATATGAAGTGGATATAACAACACTCATATTCATCCTCCCAATATATGGAAAGCCACATTCAGAATGCCTAGAGGATTATATGAACCAATGGTAATGTTTTTTGGAATGTGTAATTCACCAGTGACGTTTCAGATGATGATGGATGAAATATTCAAACCTCTTATTTGTGCTAGAGGAGTCCTAATCTATATGGATGACATCCTTATCCACACTGCTACAAAGGAAGAATTAAAGCAACTCATACTTCAAGTGCTAGACACCCTCTGAAAACACGACCTTTACTTGAAACCATTGAAATGCAAATTTGAGAAACAATGAATCGAATACCTCAGTGCCATGATCACTCCCTCGACAATCAAAATGGATCATGTCAAATTGAAAGGAATAATGGAATGGCCAACACTGACAATGACACAAGAAGTATGCAAGTTTATGGGATTTTGCAACTTCTATTAATGATTCATATGCAATTACTCTAAAATTGCTGCACCCCTTAACTGCCTCATGTCTACTAATGTGACATTTGAATGGACGGAGATGCACAATAGAGCCTTTCAAGAAATGAAGGCTATATTTAACGAGAAACCTGTACTTGCAAAAGTGAACCCCAATCTCCCTTACAAGGTAGAGACTGATGCCTCACCATATGCTTCTGGAGCAGTCCTATACCAGAAGAATGCAGCAGGATGACAACAACCTATCACTTTTCACTCTCAATCCTTCACCCCTAGTGAACAGAATTACCATTGCTCAGAGCAAGAATTACTTGTGATTATTCATACTGTGAAAATCTGGCAATATCATTTCTTAGGAGCACAACATCTGGTTATAGTCTGGACCAACCATGAGAACCTTACTCGATGGAGAAAACCTCAAGACCTTAATCTCTGTCAATGATGATGGCATGCAACCCTGGAAGAATATAAACTGATGCTAAAACTACAGCATATCCCAGGAAAGAAGAACATTGCAGCTGATGCACTCTCTTGACAACCTGATCTAGCACCCACTGATCAAGATAAATGTAAAGTTACACTTCTTGACAATGACTTCATCAATATTCTCAATGACAAGTTATTACAAGAGATCAAGAATAAACAAGACTTGATCAAAGTAAAGGAATGGGATATCCCTATGATGGATATACCCCATAGGAATGGAATACCCATCATACCTAACAACACAGACATTCATAGATGCCTACTACAGGCATGTCACGATCATCCTACAGCAGGACATCCAGGCCAAGCCGAAACGCTATGAAAACTACAATTACACACCTATTGGCCACACATGTGAGACTATGTAATCGAATACGTTAAAGGCTGTAAAAACTGCCAAGTGCATAAAATCATACGATGACCTGAACACCTGCCATTACAACCTATCGAAGGATCCACAAAGACATGACCCTTCTCCTAGATCTCGATGGATCTGATCACTGATCTTCTGAAATCACAAGGATATGATAGTATTTTAGCCATTGTGGACCATGGCTTAATGAAGGGGATAATTTTAGTCCCTACAACAAAAACAGCTACGTCATCTCAGATCACTCAACTATTAATTGACCATCTTTTCAGAAGATTTGGGTTACCCAATAAGGTCATCAGCGATCGCAACCCTAGATTTGCATCTAAATCAATGCACACCCTTTACAAAGCCCTCCATATCCAACCTGCCTTCTCTACCACCTATCACCCACAAACAGATGGAATAACAGAACAATTCAATCAAGAAATCGAGACCTACTTAGCCATATTTACAGCTAATGACCCAAGCAAGTGGAGCAAATACCTTGCTATTTATGAATACATGCATAACGACAGGCCACACTCCAGAAGAAAGGAAACACCTTTCAAACTTTATCAAGGCGAACAACCAAAATCACTTCTATGGAAAGAAGGCTGAACCAATAACCCCGACACTGATTCCCAAGCCAGCACCCTGATAGCAGCCAGGAACTGAGCCCTCTTGGCACATAACCAAGTGTGAAAACAGATGATGAAGAAAACTAGTCATCTGCACTTACTGACATTTGAAATAGGACAGAAGGTTTGGCTAAACAACAAAAACCTACCCCTATATTGAAAATATCAAAAACTTATGCCAAAACAAGAAGGACCTTTTGAGATTATCAACAAGAAGTCCCTGGTTGTATTCAAACTAAAACTTCCCTCACAATGGAAGATACATGACATCTTCCACATATCCCTCCTGACCCCATATACAGAAAATTTTCTGTATGGCCAGCACCACGAGAGACCAATGCCTGACCTAGACAAAGGAGAAGAAACCTATGAGGTAGAAGCGATTGTAAATCATAAACTAATCAGGAACAGATTCCACTATCTCATGAAATGAGAAGGCTATCTGACATCGGAAAATACTTGGGAACCACCAGAAAACCTGGAAAAGGCAACTGATGTCTTACAACAATATAAACACCTTCACCGACTTCCCTAAACATGCTCCCAACTCCTGAACCAACCGATAACATTATCCAGACTACAACTGACACTGAATGACTCAATCACCTACTTGAAATTATCACTCATCACCCTCATACTACTCCTCCTCCTGAAACACTGAGTCAACAAAGTCAAAATGGCAAGAACGTACACCACTCTAGTCCATTGGCCCCACCATTGCTGACAACTCCTTCCTCACCACCTTCTGTACCAATGCCTTGACTTTCTACTCTCAGACCCCTCCCCAACTTTTTCATTAATCGAAATGGAGAATACACCTCTTTCACAGTCAACGGGAACCCTGTCTGAGCTCCCTCCCTTGCAGGGAATGCCACAATTCTGGATCAATCCCTTGACTATTCCTTATCACAACTTAAATGGGATAACCTGCCCCTTGAGGACGACGATCTATGAAATACTCCTGCAACACTTGCCAGCATCAACTACTACAGGACGACAGTTGCTTCTAGCATACATTATGTGCGAATGCTACTCCACTACTCATACCAAGCTGACCAAGCTCGACAGAGTCTTACTAGCCTTCATCTCACTGAGAACTTGCAAAAGGCGATACAGTTTACTCACATCGGAATATCTATGGGCCAACTGTCAAACAGCACTCACCTCAGCTCACAAGATGGAAATCACTTTACAGCGACTTTTGCAATTCCCCACCCTCCAAGAGCTCCCACACTCTCTACAGGAATTATATGAGAAACTTGATCATCACTTCTTGATGGCAGAAGAAACTCACAAAGAGGCACAATTGAACTTCAAAATGTGGATCTCCCTCTTAACTATCCAGGAAACCCTTCACATCATCAAACTCCTCATTTCAGATGGCGACAGACAACTCACCACTCTCAACAAAGACAACAAGATGACCAGCAAATCAATGACTCACCACATGTGGATCACTCTTGCTCAGTGCACCCAAACTCTCAAAGATCGATGCACTGAGAACAACATGATACTATGGATCAATCACTATCCTCCCCTCCTCTTCCTCAAAACCACACCCAATGAAGTACTTGAGAAAACTGCCCATGAAGCTCTCAAATACCCAACATAGCCTCCAGGACTGATATACACTCTGTTGATGGCCAGGAAAATCACCAAGAAGCTCAACATTGAATATCCGAGGTACAATGCCATACTTCATGAGGAATTAGAGCCCGATCACCTCCCTCTGCCTATCGACACACTAACCATGCTCAAAGAGAACTAGACCAGAGCCAATGTAGGAATCACAGGTGTGGGCACTGATGCCCCCACAACAATGAAGAAGGACTTCCAACTCCTGATCGTGACAAAGAAAGAACCATACAAACCTCTCCTTTCAGCCATCTATAATGATATCCTTCACCCAACTATGATGGTTATGACACCAACTATGACAACTATCCCTACGAGAATATTGGAAGTGTCTGATGCAGATGAACCAGAAAATATTCTAACAGGAATATGTTATAATGTGAAAACCACTATCATAGGACTGATACCATATGGAATGGGAGAAAATGTGAACATCTACACAGTACTACTGCTGCTTCCCTGTGCTGCTCATGACTATTACCAACTCACTCATCAACAACTTTATCACCCCAAACACAATATAGCTGCTGCTCTCCTAAACAATGTGAAGGCTTTGCATTTAGAAGATATCTTAGAAAGAACCTTAAATGAAGGGGATAGTGTAATGGCCCAAGAACTCATTGATAATTCAATGCCATATATGAATTTCTATCGCTGGGATATTAAAGGAACTACTGGAGAAGATGACGAAGAAATACAACTTCCTACCCTCTTACCAGAGGAGTTACCAGAGAAGCCCTACCTCGATCCTATTCTTCTAGATGCTTACAACAATCCTCCCTTCAGATGATATATCTTAAACAGGAAAGTGATTTGTATGCTCAAGAATAGATCTCCTGACATAGTCACAAACAGCTGGAAGATTAACAATGATGATGACGTGCCTACAGTTTGGCAACACCCTTTCATGGACCATCAAGGAAGAATGCTTATGCAAGTCCTTGTGCAACAACTCATCACTGGACATTACCAGGCCAGTCTTATGACTCCACAAATTCAGATCGCCCTTGATGCCATGAAAAATAAATTAACCACACTGCCACTCTCACTGACCCTATTATATGCAGACATGCCAGCATCTCCACCACAACCTATTCCTCCTCCCCTCCCTACTGAGGATTCCATGGATTACACCACCCACACCAGTGAATCAGCATGAAGTATCTCACATAGCCAAAGCATCTCACTGGAGACTGATGTTACAGACTACACCCATTCCCACTACACCCTCTCTCCAGAACCTATGTAGGAACTATGACTGATGCATATGCTTCTATTCTCTCACCCCTATGCCAACTTCTATTTGATTACCCTGATGATCAAACTTCTTAATTTCCAAGTCATCATCAGTGAATGTATTATTAACTACAACTTCTTATAATTGACTTTTATAGTTTGATGATCATTACCCTAGTAGATGTAATCTTTGGACTTCTCAACTTTGATGTCTAATTAGTGAATGTATTATTAGATAGTGATGCCATATGTTCTCTTCCTCCCTCCACTCCCTCAAATGTTTACTTTCTTTTCTTGACTATTGGACTATAACCTTGTAGTATAGTTTATGTGTACTCTTCAATTATGCCTCATGTACAAGGAACTTCACTATGTAAACTTCTATCACCTTATACAGTAGGAAAAAGAATCTGTATGTATCTAGATAGAATATATATATAGCAAAGAGGTGCTCTCATAGAAGCTTAGCTTCCATCCTCTTCAGTTACTTGTCTACATAACTCCTAAGATGCTTTACCTTAGTGAGACGTCTCTCATGCCTTCACTGATTGACTTACTGTCAAAGAAGAACTCCTGTATTGTGGAGCTACCCACAAGTTATCTCACATGTAATGTTCTCAGCAAGACGTTCCCCTCTTCTGTGAGTAGATAATCTTATTCCTGCCTCATATTCCCTAGTAGGACAAAATGTTGGTCATATCCATTTCAAACACAAACTGGATGAGTATCAAGTCGATATTGGGCATATTGATCTTGCGAGGGTACATGAAGATGATAGAGAGACTTCACCTCAGTCCCTTTGGAATAGGACTTGTATAGTCAGCTTCTCTTTGGGAAAATGTAAGTATCGTTCGTGACAAAGTACTGCTGACCCATAGAGATAGGCACTCATTGCCCTCTGGGAATGAGGTCCTGCTGATAAGCACCCATAACACCAGCCAAAGCTTGTTCTGGTGTCTCTCAGTGTCAATGATGCTGGAAATGGGGCCATCCTACTACTGCCTACTCTGCTCAGGCCATTTGCTACCCTCATTGTCTCAGGCCTCACTCTGAACAACATCATCATGAATATGCTAGCTGTTGCAAGGGCAACACTAAAGCCACCCCTCCCATCCCTCCCATATTGACAGGTGAACCTTGCCCTCATGTTTCTACTTGCATCAATTATAGTAGTAAACATACTGCAAATAATCACAAATGCAAGTTTTGGTGTCATCATTTTGATGCTGACTGGTTTATAAGACACTGGGATGACTAGTGCTTTCTTGCTACAACTTGGGTCCATGTATAATACTCATTCCAAGAGCTCATTATTTGTGCTGTATAGATATGTTGATTTTACTTATATTTTCTTTTCTATTTATTTCCTAGGTTACTATGTATTCTGTAAGATGGCTGGGTTGCTTTAACTAGTTGGTCAGTCACTGTGTATGTAGTAGCTTTGGGCACAGACTGCAATTGAGCACCACATAATAAATTGTTGAATTAAAAAAAAAAAAAAAAAAGATCTCCAAGGGTTTCTAAAAATGTATTTCCAGTCAGTAGTTGATCAAACAAAACACCATAGCAAGATTTACCATGTAGATGATCCACACTAATTAAAGTATTCCACAATAATTGCTGTGCCAGCAGAGTTTCTAGTTTTTCAAGCTTTCTGCATAGTAAAGCCTTGTTCTATTGGCTAATTTGTGTGTTATTTGTGGATGACTTCTGATGGGACAAATTAGGAGAGTAAACACTGGGGGTTGCATATAATACAATAGATGAAATTCAGGCACATAAGCAGAATTGACATAGAAAGTAAAACAAAGTGGGGTGAGTGTACCAAAGTGCACTATGATAGCATTCAGTGGAAGACAACTTTTATGCTATAAAAATGGAGCCAGGAAATCACCTGGATTATCATAATAGAAAATGTGTTTTGGCATCAATGTTTTAATTCTCAACTCTTGAACAGATATCAAGGCCTCAGAGTCTGAGCCCTGCAAGCACTTGAGCAACTTGAAAATTAGAAGAAGCATGATGCTCACCAGCAAGTATAATCAGTGCACAAACCTGGCAAAATCAGCTGTTGATGAACCTCTCAACACAAGGTCAATAAACTCATTGGTGCAAAAGTGACAATCTCTCAGTAGTGCTAATACTTGTAGAATAGCATCACTGCTCAGTTGAGGGCAAGCCTTCAGATAGCTTGAAGATGAGAAGACCATCACTCTAGCAAAAGTGTTCTGTGTGGAATCTGGAATCTAAGATAACTCTGTGAAGGGATGTGGTTCTTGAAGACAATTCTATGTTTAGTGACCTATATAAGCTGGTAGTAGACATATTATCCATGTTTTCTCCATCACATAGAGCCAATCACTGAAGACTTTGAATCATAACTTCATAGTGCACAACTGTCTCATCCAATATAAATAACCTAGACCAGACTGGAGTCTTTAGATAATTGGAGAAGGTTATATAGTATATGTGGATATGTCTATTTCTTGTCTCTGAAGCAGGTGGAATAGAAATAACAGAATGCATTCACTCAAGTGAGTGATAAAAGGTGTCTTGATCAAAACTGAGAAAATTTGCTTATACTAGCATGGTCAAACAGTCATAGGAATATAATATCATTAATATAAGAATGTACAGCGCAATTAGTCTATCATGTTCATTGAGGAATGACAAGATTTGAGTGTAAGGGAGATTGAGTACATAAAGGGAGTTTAAAGCTCTGGGGGCCCTGGTGCCTCCAAGAAACTGAAGGCAAATATCAAGCTAATGACATAGATCATTATAATTTTTATTGCCAATAAATTGAATAATAAAATGTGTGAAGCCAAGATGTCTAGATACTGCCTATGCAACACATTCAACCTGTGAGTGGGTGGCCAATTTGGTGATAATTGATTTTCAAATGTCCTCTAGATGTCTGCAAAACTATCCTGAAGAATTCAAGTAGCATCCTGTCTTGCTTTACTACTGTTAATATCTAGCCTTTTACATAGCCATGTCATTCTCAAGTCAATATTAGCAAATGCAGTCTTTAGGTGTAACTCTTTGAAGCTACAGATCATCCAGAAGAGAAGGTAATGGTCTGCCATCCCAGCATGATTGGTAGTCATCTTCATGATTTTGCATTGTGCTTGACAGTTAGCACATTCATCTAGCCTATCTATAATAATCAAAAGGGGCTCCAGGATGATGTTTGGGTGCTCTTGAATAAAATTGTTCATCACAGTCTGGAAAGGGGTCACAATGAGAGCCTTGAATTGAGCACAATGGTGTTTCTTCAGGACAGATGGATCATTGGCTATCTGATGTATGAGGATACCTTTATATTGGCAAATGCAGACTGTAAGCTGATATGCAAGTGTGGGAATGAGTATATTAGGATTATTGCAGCAGTTAGGCTGAGAAAAGAAGAATATAGCACTTAAATTCCTGGCCTCTTCCATGGTCTCTGCTACTGTCTGTGCGATGGCCAACTTTCCTACCCTTGCTGGACCAGATAACCACAAGGCTCTATCACTGGGATATGCATTGAATTTTTCTCTCTACTAGAGGATGTGACTTCACAAGCTATGTCATGTTTCAGGATTACACCTTGGTACATCTGCATGTTCTTCAGAGTCCAGCTTAGCAGACAACATACTTTTCTCTCCAAGACAGTCAAGGACTACAAAATAAGCTTTGGCAAGACTTGTTCAAGATCGTCAGCCCAGACATACTTATCTTTGTCATCCAACTCCAGGTCTTGGGTCATTTCAATCATGTTGCCATGTGGATAGTGAAATTGTGTGTGCTGTAGAATGCCCCCAGACCTGTTGTTAGGGATTTCAAAGTCAATTATCACATATGAGGTGAGATTTATTGACCAGTGTGAGTAGTAGCAGTATTTAGAGATAGCTTGATTGGACTGGAGTTGTCAGGATATGGAGTGAATGAATTTCACCAGGCAGGGTGTGATTCTAGCACTTAGGTTAAAGAAGTATCCAATAGAGGATCGGGATATGGCATAATACCTAAGGTCAATAGTATGGTCAATAAACAAAAATATATTATTGATGCTATGTACCCAACAGAGATGGTTGAGTGATCAAATGTCCCCTACAGTGTACTAGTGTCATTTCACACACTAGTGTCATTCTGCACACTTGTGATTTGCCAGCTCAGCTCTCACTCAAATACTCTAATCAAATCATGTAAAATACTACTTGATATGTACTATATGTATGCTAAATTTGAGGCTCAGAATTTGAGTGGTACCTGAGAAAAGTGAGAAGAAGATGCAAAAATAAGCCCAAATCAATACAAACAACTTTTATGGAATCTTTGGAGCATGGTTTCTCAGCCATTTATGCTTGTATTGGTGTATAAAGTACATATATAGAATCACCATCTTCTTAGCTTTTTGTTAAAGGAGAGATCACACATTTTGGACGTGAAATGAGTTCAAAAAGTGTATTTCTTTGCAACGTGACAAAAATGCACCATACCTCCATCACGCCATCATACTTCCGAGAGCTGGTTTCTAATTTCTCACACCAGGTCTCACAGCCAAGACTGACGATGTCACGTGTTTGTCACGCTGTGCAGAATGCCAAATTCTGTGATGGGCATCACAATTTGAAAGTTTTCAGTTTTCATGCATTTTCCTACTATACAATGGGCTTTGTTTTCACAGAATCTTGTAGAGTATAGCTTCAGCTCAGTGTATGTTAAAGTAGAGAGTATTTGGTGAAGAGGTTGATTCAAAAGAAAATAATCTTAATCTAGTGTGCGAAATGACACTAGTACACTGTAGTGCCTGCCCTGCGATTCTGCACACCACCTCGCAATTAGGGTAAACAGCTTCAAGCTAATGGTGGCTGAGAGCGGTCTGAAAGAGGTTCAATGTCATGACCAGGATTGAGCAATAATCTAACGCAGGCAGCTGTATACCTATTACTTGCAGTCCCTGAACAGGATCTGTTGAGATGCTGTTATCTTGTTTGTCGTCAAAGAAGCAGGTGCGATCTGACATGCTGCCAGTCATTGCACTAACAGACCGAAGAGTTCTCCTTCTGATAGAGTGAGTATTCCAAGTAAGAGTCATAACGATTCAACGACGATGGGATGTATCACTAGAGACATTTCGGGCTCGACTCCTGTCAACGATGGTAGTAATGATTCAATCGACGAATTTGAATTGCTGACACTCATTGCTGGGAATCGACATTGATTATGAAACAAAATCATTGAGCGGTCTCAAGTCTGAATTCAATTTAATTGTCTAATCATAACTTGTTCACAAGTTTAAATCATGGGCAATAGCGTTGCTTGGTATCAATTTAGGCGGTGATTCAAACTTGCCAATTGAATCGTTACTATCATCGTTGATAGGAATCGAGCCTGAAATGTCTACAGTGTGTGGGTGGAGGAGAGCGAGAGGCTCAGTGATCACTGTTTCCCAGCATCAAAGTCCTTATGCACTTGTCATGGGAGGCTGATCGTCATAGCTATCTTCATTGGTCAGTGAAGAACAACATGAAGGATATTTATAGATAGCATTCTACTCAGATTTTGACTTTGTTTCTCCTTATCCTTGCTTGTCATTTGCTGCTTGATTTATGAGAAGGCGCTTCATTCACTTTCACCTAGTATTTTGGGTCTCATGGGGATTTGCAGTGACCCAAAACTGTACCCCAGACAGTTGGATATATGAATGTTTAATTGTGCTTGGGAATTTGACACAACAGCCATCTCGAGGCCTGTGAAGAGAAAATACGTGGTAATTCGTATGAGAACGCAAGGTGACTCTGTTACAGTGAATTTGTGTTTCATTGATGCCCTGATAGTCATTGTCCAGTGGGTGAAGAAGGAAGAATTTCGAGGGTGGCAGAGCTGCAGCCTGTCACTGGATTCTTGTCCAGAGTAATATGTAGCATACACAGCTGCAAGAGCGCCCTTGAATTACTTTTACATTTTTCCAGACGCTCACTGTGTCTTAACACTAGATTGCTTGTTGCAGTATAGAAATTGAGAATCCTCCTCCTTCCATCCACGTGACATACAAGCCAAATCTGGTAGAAGTGCCTCTTGACTCTCGCTATTTGAAGTATTGTTCTCAATTTCAGGTATGACAATGTTCTACTGCTACTTGTGCCACTCTCTCTCCTCTCACGATCTATTCTAGCCACCCCTCAAGATCCGAGCCATAATGCCATCGAGAAGTATAAAGGTGGACCACAGGTGACCAAATCTAGCGCCCACAAAACCAGATTTCGTCTCGTTGGTTTCCTTCATACTCAGTATGGTGCTACCAACAATGTCTTGTGTCGCCGATAAGAGGAACCAATTAACCCTCTCTCTCCCAGCCCAGATGCTATTGCTATCTCTGGGGGTGGTGTTATGAACACTCATCACCCAGTTCGTGGTTTTTTGAACATTATGGCTCACGGTTCACAGGCTGACTTTACATTAATATCAAGACTCATGCTTTTTCAGAGACTGTTGTCCTGACTCATACACTAGCCTCAGCAACTGGTCTTAGTGCCCTTATCTTCTGCGGATACAGCACCTCCACAGATTTGGTGCTAATATGTCCATCGTCAATGCCGATCTCTCCATCTCACATGCAAGAGTCAAATGATCATTACTACCAGTCATAAAAGTTGCCATCTATCAATCTTTGTCGAAATGCCTACCAACTTCATCTTCTCGATCTAGTGTTAAATTGGTGATCATGTGAGCTTGGGTGCAACATTCTGTTATTATGCGTGAGCTTTCCTTCACCTTGCATTCTTCTGAAATGACATTGAATCATCATTTTTCTGACAGTGATGGAGACGATGGTGTCCACACAATGTGCCATGCTCGTGTTTTTGATCTCCAATTCCAGCCATTCCCACCATATGGTACCATTCATCAGAGCTAGTGAAATGGCGACACAGCAGTCTCTGAGTGCTTAGGGTGGGTACTGGCCTGTGCCAAACAAGAGAACTCGAGCTCACATATGCTAGTAAATGACTCAGGATACCTTTGTACATATATATAGAGAGAGAAACGAGTTGGAAATCAAGCCAGGAATAACTTGTCAAAGAGACACTGCAATGGAAGGAGTGCTGAATGCTGAAGAAGTTAGGTGGATGGAAGCCTGATCAAAGAGCAACATTCGAGAAACCAATGTAGAAAGTGAATCATACAATCATCAATCACTAAGCATCATTGGGTGAGACAGTCAACACAGCCTATACAAAAATGACAAATGTGAGGTAACTTGAACCCATCAATCGTTCTAACTTCACAATTCGAATGGTTTTATAAGACCCTTCTTGAGACTTTCCTCGTTGTGACTAATGTTCTCTTGCACTTAATCATCCTGCACTGGAGGGGCATTTGTAGACATAATAGAACCAGAGTCCATTAAACCCGTAAATGGAGGAAGGGGGCTTATCCCTATCCAATAGTTGACCGTTGTCAGAATTTGAGAATATAGAGAAGTGCAACAGTTGCTTACATGGGGACGTGAATGGTGTGAGCTGTTGGGGAAAAATTGGATTGAAGCCTGAGTCTTTTTCTGAGTTGCGATTTTGGCACTTGCATAAGTCCTGATTTGAAAGCGATCAAAGAATGTATAGCATACCTACTATGTGACCTATGCAAATGAAGGTATCCAAGTCAGGTATCTTGAGCTCTGGTTTGTCTTTCACTAGCTCGATCTTCGTGTGTAATCGAGAGGCATTTCTGTCCCTTTTCCCCATAGGCAAGATAGATGCAGACAGAAAGGGGGGCATAAGGGGTGGCAAAGGCAGAGCAGAAGGTGAGGACTGTGGATAAAACAGTGCATTGTAGGTTGTTTCCAGCACTGGCCATTGACCTCAACAATCATGATTAATCTCACCTTGACTATAGTTGTGGTTCAGGATTTTTGTTAAGCAGGATTAATCTGGATTCCAGCTGGAGCCAGGTTTCTAGATGGTATTAATCCTAAAACTATCTGAGGCATGGATTATAATCGTGATTAATTTCGATTCTAGTTGGATTTCTGCCCAGATTAATCACAACCCCATCAGAATCAGGGTTTTAGCCCAGATTAATCTAAGTTCTGGCTGTATTTTAAACAGGATTAATCTCAATTCTAGCCTGGATTAATCTTAATCCTTGTTGGATTGTAGCACGGATTAATCTTCTTAGCTCCAGCCAGATTAAAATTGTCAAAGAATTCAACCGTTTTTCATTGATCATTGAGTGCTATGTGCAGCAACAGAAGATGAAATAGATCAGACTGGTACCTGTTTTTGATTATCACAAATTTTACATTCCACCAAACCTGAAAGGACAGTGGGGATTAATCAGGAATGTGTTAAAAGTTGCTGCTCATTTGAATTAATCACAATTCAATATCAACTTGGACTATCTAAGATGAATCTGCAACAGAGTATGTTCATATTGATCAGAAATGTAGAACATTGATTGCAGCCAGTAGTCGTACCTGTCATCACCACAATTGGAGATCTGTGATTTCAAAAACTAAACAAAGCTACATTAAACAAGGAGGACGAGGAAAGAAGTCAGTGAGAGGTGTAAGCTGCAGTATCTTGTAGAATGTGTGAATAAATGAGGTATAATCCTGTCTCAGACACGGCCCAGGACTCAAGCAAAGGCATCGGACGGATGAAGGTGAGTAAAGATCAAGACAAGGAAAGTAATGAAGACGGCCGGGAGCAGTAAAAATGCCTATGGCTAGAAATAGAACCTAATCCCGTCATTCTCCATCACTACCCTCGACATACTTCCATCTATCTTTGACGGGAATCCTATTGGTGATATGGGTGAGTCTTAAGCATAATTTCAAAGGATGGAACTCACCGTTGTTGAGGCTTTGCTTTTGGCTGACCTGCCTTGCCTGTAAGAGGTGCGACCACGGGGGGGGCTTCGGTGTGCGCTTCGAGGCATGGGCGGGTCCTTTTGTTGGCTGCTTGTGACATTGGGTATTCTTCAGAGTGGGGGCAATGGAAGAAGAGGAAGTAGAGGCCACTAAAGGGGGGGGGAGGAAGAGGCTGTAGTATTCTTCAAATTGACATCAGCGGGAGCAGAGGAAAGGCTAGAGGAAGGACCACGTGGAACAATGTCACCACCAATAGATATGTCATCACTAACAGTTCCAGATAATGTTTTCCCTTCTTCTGCATCCTTGAGTGCTTGAGGGATGGTGCCGTATGGAAGGGTGTCGAGAGGAGGGAGTGTGTTGAGTGCCTGAATAATAGTAAGAAGTTGATGAGCTGCGTTGGTGGCATGAGTTGGAGGGCGGTGAGTTGGAATTGAATCAATGTCCATGAGATCATGGACTGTACTTCTGATAGGAGAGGACGTCATAGGAGCCAGCAATGACATAGCAGAGCTTTGATCATCGAGGGAAGTGGATGAGTTGATCCCCAAGTCAATATCCATGAGGTCACGGGCCACAGATTTAGTGGGAGTCTCAGACGAAACATTGGTGAGGGAGTGTTGCTTGCTTACAGGCGAATCAACCTGCATGTCAGCGAGACCACGAGAAGCTTCCTTGATGGGAGTCTGAAGGCAGTGGGCCACATAGGCAGAAAGAGAGTTTGGCATTGTGGTATGGACCAGAGTGTTCGGAGTAGTGGGAACAGGAGAGGGAATGTCAGAAGGGAGGCGAGGCAAGGTGAGGCAAGAAAGAGGAGGGGGAGGGGGAGGCATGCTGGCATCCGAAGTGTTGTGGTGGTT
>KQ962666.1:10556-40828 GCA_001563735.1 Leucoagaricus sp. SymC.cos
ATTCTTGATTATTCTGACTTAAAACTATTTGTCTCCTCAGTTTCCCTCTAAGTCCTACCTCTTCCGTGTTCCTAAATTGGACCATCAGCAGTGGAACGGCGCAGCACATAAGCTGAAGCCAAGGTCCATTCCCAACTCCTTCTGACTCCTCTGATCTCGTGCCTCTGTCTCTGCCTCTGTCTCCACATTGATCATCTCCGACCCCTTCTGACCCTTCTGTGTCTATTCCCTCTCCATCCCATCTCGGAACTTAACAGACGATGAACAAGAAAGCCTTCCCCAGAATGCCACAAACCTCTCCAACCCCTGAAGACCCAGAAATTCTCAGACTATTAACCCCAACATGGCAACATCAACTATAAGGACCCAAAGGTAGAGAAACCAGAGCATTTCTATGGAGACTTGGAAGACTATAATCAATGGAGAAGAGCCCTCATCATCTTCTATGCTGCACAACCCAACACTTACAACAGCGATGACAAGAAAATCTACTACACCCTATCCTCTATGCAAGGAGGAGCAGCCTAGTGGAAGGAAGCATACATCCTCAACCACATGAACGCAGCTGGAACCTTCACTCTTGGAACCTTGGCTGACTTCTATACCTCCCTTGATGCCTTGTTCCAACATGTTAGCGACAATCTCAAGTCCCTTAGCAAGCTCGCAGTGTTTAGACAAAGAAGATGATCTATCAAGGATTACATTGCAGAATTTAAATCCCTCCTATCCATGTCCACCCTTGCGGACATCAACATCCAGATTTTCTATTTCCTCCAAGGACTGGACTCATATTACCACAAACATGTTGTCTTACTCCAACCCACCAGGACCAACATCGCAAATTTCTATACAGCAGCTCGAACAGTTGGAGGATTGGACCAATTACAATTGTTTGCTCACTCAACGCGAGATACTCGAGAACGACAACCCCATCCAAGGAAGACTGCTAAACCTTTGAAGAAAGCTAGTTGAAAAGACTATCAACCATATCAACCACCTCCATGACAGACTCACCCTGCCAGATATGGTCCAATGGATGTTGACAACCTCGAAGAACTCTATCGAATTGACGACGATACCTCAACCACTGACGAAAACTCAGATGATGAATTTGAGGAGACTATGTCGGATGAAGACCGACAAACTGAAGAAAGAATACATCACCTCATCGCAATCAGAGTCAAAGAAGAACTCAACAACATTCTCACTCTGGAACTTCTTCATCTCAAGAAGAAAGGACTCTGTTTCCTCTGCCAGGAAGGACAACATTTCACAAGAGAATGTCCCTTCAAAGACGATCCCAAATACAAATCAAGAAATACTACCAAGTCACTGAAGAAGAAGTCTACCGCCAAAAATTGCAAGGAAAAGTCTGACTCGAGACGAAGAAAACTGCAGAAGCTCAGAAGACACACCATTCACAATATCAAAGAATCTTCAGCATCTGAAGCTGAAAATTTTCAAGAGAGCTGAGTAGCGTGACTCAGCAGAAGGAAAACGCAGAGGTTAATTAAATCCAACTTCAAGAAAATCGAAAAATATTACAAGTCCCTGCGATAATTCACCTTCCCTCCGACCCCGACCAACACTGTACATTTATCCTCGACTCTGGAGCATCTAATAATTTTATTGACCCATCAACCCTAGACAAATAGCAAATACCCCAACAGAAATCGACCCATCCCACTCAAGTCCAAAACGCAAATAGAATCACCAAACTATCCATGCATGTCGCTACCATCCAACTCACTATTGATGATGTCACTAGTAACGTTACTTTCAAAGTCACTAAATTAGGAAACCAATGCGCCATACTGGGAATACCATGGCTAATCACCAATAACCCTACTATTGATTGGAAACACCAGACTCTCTCTATCGTCCTGCTGGAAGAGAAGTACCAACAATTACTGGACTTGATATCTGATGAAGTCCTTTATCTCGAAGAAAGTGATGAAGACAAAGAAGAACTAAACGTCAAAACCAACACTGTGATGGAACTCGCACAGAAGTACATGAAACAATAATCAGATGACCCAAACGAAATCATACCAGAAGAATATCATCAGTATATGAAAATCTTCTCCAACAAAGAAGCAAAACGATTTCCACTAACATGAAAATGAGACCACCATATAGAACTCTTACCCTCTTTCGAACCAAAAGCGTTCCCAAACTACAAACTAGCCCCCAAGGAAATAGAAGAGCTAGACAAATTCCTTGATGAAAACCTTGAGAAAAAGTATATCCAACCATCGAAATCTCCGATGGCCTCCCCCTTCTTTTTCATAGGCAAAAAGGATGGAAAACTCAGACCTTGTCAAGATTACAGATATCTTAACAAACACACCAAGAAAAACGCTTACCTGCTCCCTTTCATCTCGACCCTATTCGATAAACTCAAAGGCTCCAAGTACTTTACTAAATTCGACATTCGATCAGGATACAACAATATCTGAATCGTCAAAGAAGACCAATAGAAAGCCATGTTTTGCACCCCTAGAGGACTGTTCGAACCCACTGTTATGTTCTTTGGAATGTGCAATTCCCTTGCTACCTTTCAAACCATGATGGACGAAATCTTCAAACCTTTAATACAGAAAGGAGGAGTCCTGATTTATATGGACGACATTCTCATCCACACCACTATGCATGAGAAGTTACGAGAATTAATGCACGAAGTCCTCAAAATTCTCAAGAAAAATGACCTTTTTCTCAAAGCCTCAAAATGTGAATTTGAGAAGAAGAAAGTAGAATATCTAGGAGCGATGATCACTGGCCACTCGATAGAAATGGACTTCGCAAAGCTCAAAGGCATCGAAGACTGGCCAACCCCTACAAAGACCCAAGACATTAGAAAATTCATCAGGTTCTGCAACTTTTACCGCCAATTCATGAAGAATTATTCCATGATCGCCACCCCCCTCAACTGACTCATGTCAACTAAACAACTCTTCAAATGGGAAGCACCACATGAAGAAGCCTTCCAGAAGATGAAGAAAGCCTTTAAAGAGAAACCTATCCTAAAGAAAGCTGACCCCACTTGTCCTTTCAAAATCGAAACTGACGCCTCAGCCTACGCATCTGGAGCTGTGCTCTACCAAAAGAACAATGCAGGCAAACAACACCCCATCACTTTCCATTCGCAGAGCTTTAATGCCATGGAACAAAACTATCACTGCTCTGAACAAGAGCTACTCACTATCATGCATGCCCTGAAAGCCTGGAGACACCACCTTTTAGGAGCAAAACATGAATTCACCGTTTGGATGGACCATGAAAACCTCACAAGATGGACCAAGCCAGAAGACTTAAACCCACATCAAAGACGATGGCGAACAATGCTTGAAGAATATAAACCCCAGTTGAAAATCAAGCACATCCCTGAACAAAAGAATGGTGCTGCAGACACCCTCTCCAGATGACCTGACCTGGCCCCAAACAAGAAGGATAATCGATCCATTACTATGATTACCCCTGACTTCTTAAACTTCCTAGATGAAGAATTACTATGTGAAGTCAAAGAGAAGCAAGACCTTCTAGAAATAACTTCTGAAATTGACGAGAAATGTGCCTATCACCAAAATTGCCTAGTCATCCCTAACGACACTTCCCTCTGAAGGAAAATACTATGACTAGTTCACGACCACAAAACTGCTGGACATCCCGGACAAGCTGAAACGCTTCAAAAACTACACAAGTTCGTTTATTGGCCAGCAATGCGTGATTACATCAAAGAATACATCACCGGATGCACAGCTTGTCAAAGCTTGAAAATCATCCAAAGACCCAATAAACCACCAATGATACCCATTGAAGGACCAAAAATGATGTGACCATATGCCCAAATATCAATGGATCTGATCACAGATCTCCTGAAGTCAAACGGATACGATTCTATATTAACCATAGTGGACCATGGTTTAACAAAGGGAGTAATTTTAACCCCTACTACTAAAACCGCCACTTCTGAAACAATAGCCCAACTTCTCATCGACAACCTATTCAGGAAACACAGACTCCCCAATAAAGTCATATCTGATCAAGATCCCAGATTCACTTCAAAATTGATGAAAGCTCTATATCAGGCTCTAAATATAGAAACTGCCTATTCTAGCATGTACCACCCACAAACAGATGGAACCACCAAATGATTCCACCAAGAGGTCGAAACCTACCTAGCCATAATGACGGCAAATGACCCACACTCTTGGAGCAAACATCTCCCCTTATACGAATACACCCACAATAATAGACCTCATGCCAGAAGAACCAAAACCCCCTTCCAGCTACTACAAGGAGAAGCCCTGAAATTGTTCCCCTCTGTCTTCACCCCCACAACCTCGCCAAATGCTAACGAATGCATAAACTACCTGAATCAAATAAGGAAGAAGGCCTTATATGCTCATCAATCTGCCAGAGATGCAATGATGAAATGAACAAAACACCTACACCTCCCAACCTATCAAATTGGAGACACTGTATGGCTAAACAACAAGCACCTAAAATTAGATGTACCAAGCAGAAAACTGTATCAAAAATGAGATGGCCCATTTGAGATTACTCATAAAATCTCCCTGGTCAATTATAGACTCAAACTGCCACCGCAATGGAAGATACATGATGTCTTTCATTCCTCCTTGTTGATACCACATAAAGAAACCCCGCTCTATGGCCCACAGTTCACAAGACTGCCACCCGAGCTAGACCAAAACGAAGATACATATGAGGTCAAAGCTATTCTAAACCACAAGGAACACTGACAGAAAACCCACTACCTAATCAAGTGGAAAGGCTATCCGCAATCTGAAAACACTTGGGAACCAGAAGAAAATCTTGAAATGGCAAAATGACTTCTTAAGCAATATAAAAGAAGCAAGAACCTGGCCCAATGAACTCAGCATGTCTGCAGATTCACATTCATATTCTACCCCTACTTCACCAGTTCCAAACACACCAGCATTACCGCCAACTGCCCAACCACCACTTCTGCCACTAATTAATGCCCAAGCTAACCCATCATATCAGTCACCGCTCAGGCCCTTACCTGACCTCTTCATCGACAACAATGGCCAATACACAGTATTCACTCGAAACAACACCATGATCTCAGTCCCTGCTCTTACTGGAAATACCATCGTTTTGGATCAATCCCTCCACTATTCCCTACAATGACTTAAGTGGCCAAACATTTCCTTTGAGGACGCTGATCTATGAAGCAATCAGGCAGCTTTTGCCCTCATCAACTACTACAGGATGCTTGCTGTTACAAGCATACATCTTATGCAAATGTTACTCTGTTACTTGCAGCAGACCAATCTGGCTCGAAAAGCTCTTGACACCCTTCAGCTCTCCCCTTGCTTACGAACAACAATACAGGAAACTACGACAGGAATCTCTTTGGCAGAAATCGCCAATAGTTCACATTTTAGCAATGAAGGCGGACTCCATTTTGAAGTGACTTTTGCAGTTCCCCAACCTTGGAACCTATCCACAGCACCACAAACTCCTCCACCAATCATTGAGCTAATACTTCCAGGACGAGAATGAGATAATCGAGCAGGAGAACCTCC
Source organism: Leucoagaricus sp. SymC.cos (assembly GCA_001563735.1). Taxonomy (NCBI): domain Eukaryota; kingdom Fungi; phylum Basidiomycota; class Agaricomycetes; order Agaricales; family Agaricaceae; genus Leucoagaricus; species Leucoagaricus sp. SymC.cos. The sequence continues at coordinate 16,130 of KQ962666.1, forward strand.
CAGGATGGATCACCACTCTAACCAAAGAGGAAGCAGCAGATTTCCTGAACCTCACAATGACGACATCAGACCCCCACCATATTCCACTTTCCACAGAAGGACTCTCCCTCCCTGATGCCATTGTACAGAGCATAATGCTCATGATTGCACAATGTGTGGTCACCAATGATCCCGATATGTGCCTCCTAGAAACAGCATGGTACACCAAGAGACAGCCTCTGAGCCATTGCGAACTGACGCTACATATGACCTAATGAAACTAATGAACCTTCTACATCTACTCGACCCCCTCTCCCAAATGAATTCAGATGACAGCATCCCCGCACCAACACCATCGCCAACCAAAGAGGATGAGAACTGGACACAACATGCCGAAGGAATCAAAGGATTTGAGGCAGAAATGCCTCCAACCAACAAGAAGGTATTTCGAGTTGTAACCATCAAATCTGACCAAGAAGAGTCAGAATGCCTGAAGAACTTTCTTCATCTGACCACTTCTACAATGGACATTATGACGACTACCCATACGAGAACCTGGAAAGTGACTGATGAACAAGAACCCATCCCTATCACCACATTCCTACACTACAACACCCATGCCACACTTATCAGCCCCATCCCCACTGGAAATGGACAAAAGGCTGACAAATATATTTTTACCATCCCTCTCAAGCCCTGCACTGACGACCATCTATATCGAAATGACAGAATCCAGACCCCTGTTAAAACAGAAGAACTCATTGCCAAAGGAATCGATACCAATGCACGAGATATATATTTAAGATGCATTATAGAAAATACATTGAAGGGAAAGGCTAATGTTAACGTCAAAGACATAGTTGAGTGTTCTCTTGAATGGCCTGAATATTACACTTGGGAATTTACAGGAGCCTATTGATCAGATGGAGCACCACTCCCTCCTGTCACCCTCCTATCCCCTCAGAGCATCCCGCTCGCAGTAGCTCTTAATCAAATTATCAAAAGCGCATTTGAGAACCCACCATTCAAACAATGTTACCTCAACGGAACATACGTGTGTACTATACATGGAAACATTGGCACATCTATCACCAACAGATGGAGTCTGGTAGCTGACAAAGATGAAGATAAAGACAAAGAATGGCACCACCACATACTCAACCAAGAAGGGATTGGCCTTGCCTCCTACATCATCCATTCAGTCCTCAACGACACCTATACGTGACATCTTGAGAATCCTCTGGTCCAACAGCTACGCATTGCCCATAACTCTCAGACAACACTCAACATATCAACATTGCTTGAGTCAGCCTCCGCCCCTACCATAGTAGAATCTTCCTCATCCAGCACCAACACTATGTCATCCTCATCCAGGAGTATAGAAGGACAGGATGCCACATTTTCCTCTTCCTCCACATCAATCAAGATCGAGAGTCCCGATGACTCATTAGAAGACATGTATGCTTCTAATTAACGATCGATCTATTTATATTACAATCCCACTAATGACGATCAGAAATCTGATCTAACGACACCCTTACAATCTTTACAACATCAGGTTCCTGGACTATGGACCCCTGTTTAAAGTCCACTCTCCATTCTTAATAAAATTAGAAAAGCCTATTACACTTCTTTCATTACCTATTGTCTTCTCACACAGACCCCTGTTCAAATGATTAGAATGATTTCGGATTGAATTTAGTTATATTGCTTATCCCCTAGCCAGATTTATGACCACTTACCAAAGTATGTTCCTCTAGTCATAGTCTAGTAGAACATTTATGGATCCAAGTAGTAAAATGTTCTGATCTTCCATAGTAGACAGAAAACTTTTTGTAGTCTAAGAATAGGTAGATCTAGAACTATATAAGATCCACCGAAAATGGAAGAAACACAAGTTTCTATCCTTTTTGGTTATTGTCTATGCACTTGTGCATCTTGCAACTCTATCTTCTTGAAGACACTCTAGTCAATGAGGAGATCTTGTTCGATAATCCCTGTATTAGGGACTCTTCAAGAACTCGCTTGTATGAGGACATCCTGGAAGATCTAGGTGTCTCTTCAGGAACAGAAGTTACCATAACAAGTGAGTGTTATACTTCTGACTCTTCTGAGTCAACCTTGTCAGTAGAGAGGCAAGGAATAACTTGGAACTGGTATGTTGAATAGAGTTGCTCTCTATATTGACTATGGAGGATATTCCTCAGAAAGGCTATATTGGTCTGTCTGACCTCCAGAATTATATGCTTGACATAGTCTGCTTCTTCTCTGTCATCTTAATGGAGATCTGTACTATTCGAAGTTGAGACGAGCAGTTAAGATAGGTGCTCCCTCTCATCCCTGAGAGTGAGGTCCTGCCGATAAGCACCCCTAACATCTATTATACTTTTGACCTTCTGCCCAGCCACATCATTGGCTGTGGCTCCCCCTATTTCATTCCATGCTGCAATGTCATCCACAGTGCTCAATCAGTTGATCATATAGTCTGGCCACAGTCTAGGTCTAAAAATAGGCCATTCTTCTTCCTCAATGCTTATTGTTGTCAAGGCAGTATATTTATCTCTTTGGGCACACCCTCAGGGCCTCCCCCCCACCACTCCTTCCTCTTCAGCATTCATTGCTGTTGAGGCAGCATATTTACCCCTTTGGGCAGCCTCAGGCCTATCCCCTATTCTGAATTTCTTAGGACTCTGAACTTTTCCTAGACTTTTTGTCTTGGACTTTTATACTTGGGCTTTCACACTCTTTAATCTTTTACTGCTGACATTGCTATGCTCCTTGGGAAAGGGCATTGGCAATGTTGGCCAGCTTATATATACAGCATATGGTGATTATTCTCTGTTTCTGGCTTTATGCTCTAGTAGGTGCTTTGTTGCATTTGAGGCCCTCCCAACCTCATCTTTTCCATGGATAGTATGACTGTCTCCTAGTGATTCTGGTCATTTCTGTTAACTTCTGACACTTTAGTGTCTTCTGAATTTTTAGTGGACGATTAAGAGTTGAGATAGGTTTCATCCTAGGCTACTGCATATTTTATAAGTCAACCTGGTTGCTTTAACTAGTTGGTAGGTTGCTGTTTGTGTAGTAGTTTTAGGCATGGACTGCAATCAAGCACTGTATAATAAATTATTGATTTTTCTTTTTAAAAAAAAATGTCTCTCAAGAAGTTAGGGAGTTTTGTCCAAAAAAATAGTCCTTTATATACTGAAATTCATTATTCTTACTTTTTTCGGCAGTGGATTCAAACTGAATAGAGTGGATAAAAATTGCATCATTGTCCTCAATATGGTTAGCTTGAGCAAAGACAAGCTGCTCAATTTTTTCTATTCCTAGTAGCTCAAAATATTGATCTATAGCAGTGAGGTGGTCTACTTTCTCATATGGTAACCAGGTGGTATCTATGGCAGGTATTTTGTGCAATAAATAGATGGGCAGGAAGACTAGTGAATTTTATGAACTTCACACATGAAATGTGGAAAAAAATCTTGAACTTTAAAAAGTCTCTTACCTGAAATTCTGAACTTGAAAAGTACACCTATTGTAAAGTTGAGGTTCTGTCTCATGAGGCTTAACCATGCCATAATTTTCATTCTCAAACCAAGGAGCCCAGGTAGAAAACTTGAACTTCAATTTATTATATTTGAAAAAGTCAAACTTTATGTTATGTTCATCTAGAAAAATTGAACTTTGTGTGAACCATCACTAAAAGCCATAACTTTATCTTCTCACATCAGGATTTGGATGGAACTCAAGTCATTCTGAGATCTTGCCAGAGAAGGGCCAGCCATAGCAAGGCTGTAGTAGGATGGAGTTTTCAGAGACCCCAGCTACCTTGATATTACTTGCTTATACTCAAATATGGCATTTGTTTCCAAATCTAGAAATACACCATCACCACTTGCCAGATAGGGCATAAGGCAGTCTTTCTGCCAGAGTTACCTTCTGTAGACTGTCAAACTAAGTAGCAGGAGATGGCCAGCCAGATTTCTTTATCATGTTAAATACTGAAGAAAAAGCACTACACTCTATCGATTCTGATAATACTCATTTACCTGAACAACTGCCTGGCAATAGATGTCAATCCCATTATTCTGTTCATCTCCTAGAATATCCAAGTCCTTCAAAATTTGTTTTGCAGATTCAGTTGCTCATTGATCTTCCTCAGATATTGTATACTGTCAGCCAAGAAACTCATCTGCTAGTTCTTCAGGATCTACCTCATCATCTCCATCATAGCCATATTCATCATCAATACCCCCAATCTCATTCCCAGGATTGCTCTCCCAATAACCACTTCTAATTGCACATTCTTTGCTCAACTCATATACAGCTAGTGGGGTCAGATGATGTTCAGTGCATAGTTTGTGATTATTCTATGAACCTTTTATCTTATTAAGGCTCTCTTGAATCCTTGACAAGAAAACAATGATGAGACAGACACAGTGAACAAGACAGTCTATGTCCAAGATTTCCATCTTCTCTATATACATGAAGAGTTCTTGCCAGAACTCTAGAGCACCTGTCCACACATCCCTCTAGAGGCACTCAATCTGAATATTGTGGACTGATCTATTAGAATAAGTGAAATTCTCATAAGAGTAACACAAGATGTTACTTACTGTCCTCGTAAATAGGCTCTATGTTATTCTTCCCACTTCTCAATCATTCTCTTCTCAACTCCATTATTCTCTGTTCCATGGTCACTACAAACATGACTAGGCCATCCATACTCAGCAACCCCCTCCATAAAAATCTGTTCAACTGTTTCAGCACATTTGTTGGCACAGCATTCCAGATATATAATAAGATGTGAATGACCATCCACACATCTATAGACATAAAATCCCCATGGCCAGATCTTTTCATTCCCGTCATGGTGCCATAGAGCATTGCTACCATGAACATGATAGACCCTCCACTTGATTGCCTTGCCCCATTTGTAGAGCCCTTAGTTATTATTCAAAAGCCAAAATGAAAAGCAGTGCTATATACCTCAATAAGACACCTATAGGGTCAACTTGCTTGAGGCTTGCTTTCACCCATGCAAGTGGCACAAGGATGCCACTGGACATCAAGTGACCATGTAGAATTACTACTCCACTTAATGGGTTCTTAAGCAACAATACTGCAACAATGTTGTCAAGATCCTCATCACTGATGTCCATAATAGCTGGGCATGCTGTGGATAGACCTGCCTTGGAGAACTGGTAGTAAATAGTTCGATGGGAGACACTAAGGGTATCAGCAATAGTCTCCCATGAGGCACCTAGGTTGTGGAGTTGATGTGCACATTGAAGGTCAAGTTGGAGGTTAGAGCATCTATGGCCACCTGCAAGATATTCTAGAGTAGCATGAGGGATGTCTTGCATAAATGGCTGCTGGAAAAAGTCCTCTAAGGGGCCTAACATAGCTTCAATAGCTCTAGTCGGTGAGCCATAGTCCTCCTCCTCTAACATTCTGCCTCTCATCACCACCAGAATAGACTGAATACCATGTAATCTCTGAATAATCCTTTCAGCTGACAACCTCTCTACATTTGGTAGTGCCTCCACTATTAGGTGTGCCTCTCTTGTACAGTAATAGGCTTCAAGAAAGAATCCATTGATATTGTCAATGGCCACTGACTCCTGAGAGCCTTCAGTAGACATGGCATGTGATATAGAGATGAGTGAGAGTAGACTGATCACATTTTGATAATCAATATTCACATGTAATTGCAACCAACTTGATTTCTGGAAACATCTATGCTATGACTACTTGGCCTACTCAGCAGCCTCAAGTGTAAAGATCTCATTCAACCACTTAGTGATAATCGCGCATTTGTTTGCCCAATCCTCAGTACAGATAAACCCTCCATAAAAAAGAGTTCCCATGATATTTTTATTGGTATGATAAACCTGAAGTAGTGTCAGCTCTTGGAGATACTATGATCATCTAAAATTACTCACCATATTGAACATTTTTTTGCATTTAGCTAAGTTGAAGTTTCTCCAGCCATTCAGCTGCTGGCAAACTCTGAGGGATGAGTGAGGAGCATTCTTCAGAACCCACTTAATGTGTTCATCCATGGTGCTTATCTCAGGTAGAGTGAATGATGGAGGTGGTGCATGAGTGCGATGAGCTGAAGCGTCAGGAGTGGCAGCAGTGGAGCGAGAAGTATGAGATGAAAAGCGATTAGATTGACTGCTTGTCCCTTCAGCTTGCTGCCAGCAAGGGTATTTGGCTTTTTCTTCTTCAGCTGAGAACATCAGACAGTGTTCTGTGGGGAATTGAATTTAAACCTACTGGAAACATATTTCTCAAACCCATCTACATCAACTCTGTTCTTCTGAGATGGCCCTTAGGGGGAAACATTCAGCACTTGTCTGGCCAAAAAAGCAGTACACTTACCACTGGTTGATGTCTTATCACTTCTGGTTTGTCTCTCCTAAGCAGTAATTAGTATCAGCTGGGGGTCTATATGTATTGAACATTCAATTTACCTTAGCAGTAGCATTCACAACTGTCACTATCTTTCTACAGTATTCATCAATCATCACTCAGATTTTTTCATATTTGCTATGGTGGTCTGGTACGTCATCAAGGACCTTATACACCAAGTTATTTAAGAAGAAATGAAGGCTGGTCATCCCAAAATTTGCCACTTTCTCTGGGTCCACATCATCCTATGTACCAGAAACAAAATCATGTCTAAGACAGGTTTGGAGTTCCTAGTATGATATGACGTGCAGAGAAGCAACATAGACAGAAGATGGTATCTCAGTTCCCTATTGAACAAGCAGTTAGTAAGGGCAGATCTGCATTGATAATGTTTCTCACCTTTGGGAGGTCCTTGGCATTCTCAAGTGTGAGTCCTAACTCTGCATAACTATGGGAGTCAAACTCATAGCATGGGTAAAACCCATACCAGAACTGGACAAGGTCTAAGAGAGGTCAGGAGATGTTGTCATTAATGTAGACAGAAACTTCCTGCATAGTAGGGACAACAGCAACAGGAAACATTGATCTATTGAAATAAAGCTCAAGATCCCACAAAAAATCAAACTCAGGTTGGAGACCATGGCGACCAAAGAAAAAGACAGTCTCCAGCTCATCCAGAGTCAAGTGGTCTTGAATGTCATCCCCAATATGCTGGGTTATATGACAGATGAATGAGATCTCTTCATTGATTGCCTTAATTTTGATGAGGAGGCCAATGAGTGAGTACTGGAGATTGGGCTTAGTTTTTGTTGCAAGGTGTTTCAAATACTTTGCAGCAGCATCCGTAGCATTGTGTAAAGTATGATAGATAGCAACAGTGTTGTCTGGATACTGCAAAGCCTCATTAGAGATGTCATATACATATATAAAACAAAACCTACCCAGTTTTGAGGTCTCATATTGGGGCTTATATTGTGTACTAAGTTGTGGAGCTCCAGGATGCTTGTTTTGACTATGATATTACTGGTTAGCATAAAGAAATAAATGAAAAGCAAATGACTCACAGATGAGGCAGCCTTTCTCAAGCTCCCCAACATCCTCATCAATGTCATTGTCCTCATTGTTCTTGCTACCACTATCAGAGATATCATCATCATCTGGATCTTCAAAGCCATTGTCCTCTTCAGTATGAGCTGTTGTCTCTGGAAGTTCACCTTCATCATTGTTGGAGATATCATACTCAACAGCTTGATCGATAGGCAAGAGGTGGAAGTTCAGCTTTTCAGGACTAAGACTAATATAGAAGGTTTTCTTGCCACTTCTCTCAAAGATCCTGGAAGCTCTGAGTTGAAAGCATTAAATACTGATCAGACTTTGATATGACCTGCTGATCAGGAAACATACCAGTTGATTGCAGCAAATGTAACTGCCCAGCTAGCCAGATGAGGAATCAACTTTGTGCACTGGCTTCTTTGCTCTCCCTGAATACTGGCCAACATCCAGCCATTAGTTACCAATTCCTCATTCATATGAGGAAATGCATCACATATTACTTGGTGTATGTTGGTTGGCATCATCCTCATATTCAAGGTTACAGAAGCAACAAGACAGGCACAGTCATGAGCAGCAAACCTAAAAAGAGTAAGTCAACAATAATCAGACATGATGAACATAGAACTCACCCATTGGTATTAGGAATATGAGCCAGAGGAGGAGTGTGGTGAAAGGCAGAGATATTTTGATACACCACAACATCAAATGTAATGTGTCTAACCTCTCTTTCAGCTCAGGATCCTTCATCTTTGGCACAGTTGGTAGTGCATCACAAGTCTTTGCCTGCTTGCCCTTAGCTGCCTTGGGTTTATGTGAGTTGGTCAGCTTCTGAGAGGGCTTATTGGCAGAGGTGGAAGTAGTTTTGGTGTGCTTGGCAGATGATGTGGCCTTGGGATGATCACTGCACATCTGGACAGTGATTGATCAACAATGATTGATGCATAAAAATTTTAAGGTCACTCAGATACCTGTTCATGAGGGCTGAAGATGCTTTCCTGATTAAATTGCCTTTTCTTGAGAAAATTCTTAATAGCATCTTCAGCACATGGTTGTGGATTGTCAGCAGTAGAGGTAAAAGGCAACAGGTTGCCAGGAAAGGCTGATGAGTTGGACAGAGGTTTATTGTTGACTGGAGTTGTGGTGGCATTTTCCAATGGAGTAGTTGTCTCAGTAGAGCCCATGGAACTGGCCTCAGGAATGTCAGTGTTAGTAAACAACTATTGAGTTATGGTGAGTATAGAACTATGATAATGGTGAAATTTAGCATACCAACTTGTACCAGTGCTGATAACCAAAGCAGCTGCAAAGGCATTTAGCCCAGAGACAATCATTGGTAGTGGCAGTCCCATTTTCACTGTTTAGTGTGAATAGCCCACAAGCAGATCCTTGACAGCACTATGGATCCTTGCAAGGGCTAAAGCCCTGGTGGTCCAGAGGCAGGCAATAGTGTTGATAGACTGGGCAGTTGCACAGGCAGATTGCAGTAGGAGGAGGGGGGAATGAGACAGGTGTTTTGGAGATAAATCTGCCACATAAGCCCCCATGAGGACACTTGTCAGCAGAGTTGCGATAGCCACCATAAAAAGACATGCTATAATTGTCTGTGGTAGAAGAGAAAAAAAGGAGACAGAAAAATCCTGACTTGTTGTTCAGGACTTTGGAGTTCAGAGAAAATTGACTTGGCTGAAACACCATAGATATGAAATTCCTACACAAGAGGCTGGCTTAGTGAAGCTCAGACAGACACACTCAGGCAGATGCCATATGGCAGCTGGGTCAGAAACCATGAGAAAAGACCAAATGCAGCCTTGCTCTCACTACAGAGTCTGTAGTAAAATTGGCTTAATTGCCTGAATTGCCTGATGCACCTCCTTAACCATGCAAGCATCTAAATGGACAGCTAAATCTTTGAGCCACTTATTATCAGGTACTACATCATGTTATTCAGCACTTTTCATCTTGAGAGCCCATTCCTTATCAGAGACACCTGTTTGAATGCAGTGAAGAGTTGCTGGCTTATATAACAGTGTGTCAATTGATGTATCACAGTCCTCAAGTTTATGTTCTTCATAAATGATGTTGGAGGACATATCATATGCACCAAACTCTTTGCCTGAACATGTCTATTGATGAAACTCAAATAGTTGAACAACAGCTGTGGAGGATATAGCATTCACATGATGATGTCACTCTGGCACATGTTGACAAACAACAAATTCATTAAATACAACTTTGGAAGACACAGCGGCTGTCTTGTCATGAGACCACAATACTTCACTGGTTATGTCTACTGTGTAGTTGCCTACCAGCTACATAGCATGGAAACACTTTGCAAGAGAGTACATTCTGTGCATATAATGAGTGATAAGTCAGCTACATAATGGCAGTACTGGATGTGAGCAGAAGGCATATGTATCCTGGGCCACAAACTCATGTACATGTAGTACATTGGAGAATCACATATCACAGGGGAACAATTTGAGCAAGGCAATGGCACTTCCAACATCAAATGATGGGCAAGGTGAGCTTATATCAGTCAAATTCTGTAATGCAACATTGCAAATTAGATGCAATTGGCTCAATATATAGATGGTGTATATTGCAAATAACTTTCCACTGTCATGGGTAGGAAAGTGTGAGAGTGAAGATAGAGGCCTTGTTAGAGACACCAGTTTGGATGCTGTGAAGGGTAGCAGGCTCAAATAATGACATGTCAGATGAGGCATCACTGTTATCACAATTATAGCTAAGGCATATGATATCAAGGCAAGAAATGATTTCTTCAAGCAAGACAAGAGCACCTCCAACACCAATGATGGGCAAAATGAGTTCATACCAGTCAAATTCTGTAATGTAGTGTTGCAAATTAGATATGATCAGCTCAATGTATGGATGGTGCATACTGCAAACAACTCACTGTTAGTTATCAGTGCTAAATGTACACCAAAAGTGGATCAGCTTTAGCTGTCACAATCAACCACCTTCAGTCATTATTCTAACAACAGAAGATTTAGTTAAATCATAGTGAAATCATGTACACTACTTACAGGGATGAATATCCAATTTGAGAAAGTGGAGTTAGGGACTGACATTGGGATCAAGGGTCACATAAGCAAGATATATGACATTGTCAAATGCCAGAGGAGATGTTCTTCAGAGAAAGGTAGATGCAAGCTGCTCCCCATCGCGTTGCCAAGAGCTTGAGACATCTATAGATTGAGGCATCTATAGCTCTCAAGTGCCTTGGCAATCCAAGGTACCTAGAGGAGCAACAGGAGCCTCAGCAAACCATCCCAGACAAACTCATTTCATTCCTGGCTCTCTAGAAAATTAACAAGAACCTATGGAAGGTGGTTGGTTGGAGCCTGTTATCATCTAGCATGAACACAATTTGAGTGGCTGCTAGTCAACAGCCAGTGGTTGGTGTATGGGGTCATGTCAGACATTGCTTAGTGGTAGCTAAGGGCTTGGTCATGGATGTAAACTGTGGTGGTGGTGGTATGTGATGGTGGGAAAACAGTGATGAATAGGGGAGAAACAGAACACATGATCAGATGCCCACTCAACAAAGGCACATGACCTCAAGCATGGGCATTAATCAAGGGAGATTCTGAATGAGAAGTTCAGATCATGCTCAAGGTGAATGTCCTTCTTCAACATTTGCCATCATGAGCTCGGTAAGTGCACATCTCTGACACAAATATCTAGTGCCTAACTTTGACTCTACTTTTACATATCTTGTCATCTGTGCCAATGTTTCATCAAACCTACCTTACAGTGAGTCCATTCATGCCCCATGGCACATGTGCACTGACACTCACAAATGCAGGACTATTGCCTCATATCACATATTGCATGGGCTTCTTGTATAGTCTGAGCTCTCATAGGAGATACTGTGGGTTGGGATTAGATAAGTCATCCAACTCCATGCACTGGTTACTACAGTGGTGACCTCAGTGGTGACCTATACCTCATATAGGCATTGCTCTATTCACTGTGACATTGATTTGTTCATTCTTCAGAGAAAGCCCCAATTGACAAGTCTTATTCAACCTTGTAGTGACTGATCATCCAAGTACACAGGATTGTTGGGAATCTCCCTGGCTGCCTGAGAGTAAAAGAGATTCCTGGAGTGCCTGGAATTCTGGATCTCAATGACACCAGGTCTATTGACCATTGCCTGCTTCTTTCACATTTCCTGCTTGCTCTCATTCTCATATTCTTATTCACCCACAAACACTACTCCTTGAGAGACATATTTTTGGTGTCTCTATTCTCAAACCATTCAATCAGTTATCTAACAATCTGCTCCCTCCTCTCATGTCAGGCTGTGTCTGGAAGTATCGTGGAGAGATATACTTTTCTCCCAACTCTGATTGCAACCCTGGCCCACCACCATCTGAGCTTGTCAATGTCTCATTTACACCAGGCATCTCAACAGCCACTAATTTCCAGCACCCACAATAGTGGAGTTCAAAGACTGAGTAGTTATTCTGTATACCTCAACATCCCATACCTTATAGAGGCATGTGGTTTGACTCCCTCCTCACTATTCCTAAACATGTATTTCATCGCTCTCCTATGGAGGGCTATCAACTTCATGGACAGCAATTAAATATATGGCTTACTATTAATCGACTCTTGTGTGAAGTAACAAAATATCTCAGTGAAGTGAACTGCCTGAACTACATGTGCCTTTTCCCAACTTATGCTTAGAAGTATGATTGTGGTCATGAGACTGAGTGTGCAGCACTTGTGCATATTAAGAAGTCAAGAGACTGGTTTTCAATGTAGATTGGATTATTATACTGGATGACTTGAAAAACTACACAAGGTATTACAGGAATTATGCCACCTGAATGGTACATCCAAGCTGTTACTTGTCTACAGCCCAAGTAAAAGGAAATCAACATTCTCTGCTGTACTCCTCTTTTACACAGCTTCTGGGACATAGACCAGGCAGGAGTGTTTCTCCATCATCCTCACAACACACCAACTCAGCCTCACATATCATGGTTCATTGAGCAAAATATTTCTGTGTGGTATCATTGGGGAGCATGGGAGGATGATGAATGGAACTTGTTGCTGATCCGACCAATGTCTGAGCAGCTTGCAAATGTTAGCACTATTGATTCCTATACTCTCTTTATTCCAAATAGCATCTATATAAATGAGCCACTGGACACAAGCCCAATGCCTGAGAGTTTTAACCCAATCAGTGCTGGTAGCTCAGTTACATATCATGAAGATGAATCCTACTCTCTCTGTGATCAGTGTATCATTGAGGAGGAAAAAGAAAGGCAATGCATTATGCTCAAGAGCTGGAGAGAATTTAATAATAGATGAGCAAAACAAAATCAGCAAATGGTGATGAGAGAGAGAACTGAGAAATGGGCAAGGCAGCTTCAGAGAGAAGTGGTCAATCCAACAAGGAAGGCAACTGTGTACATTTGGGAGTGGAGCATTTTGGGTGTGTTTGGGCCAAGGCCTGTTCCTGTAGAGGATTGAGTTGACACCCTCATGGAATACTCACATTATGGGTTGAAAGAATATGATTCATTCTTCAATGAGTGGAATTGTTGGCCTCCTCTCAAAGACTCAACTCAACTACTAGATGCTGATGAAGAATCTGGTGAAGGACATTTGGCTGTGGTTTCTGAGAGTGTATTTTAGGAGTCAACATCTTCAGGCTTCAACCAGATAGATATGGCTGAATTGGAGGCAACACAGGATTTGGGATCATCTACAACTATGAAGTCTTTCTTGAATACACAACACATACATAACATTGATGCTAAACAAGCTCAATCTCAGGTGCTAGAACTTCTCACAGCACACTTTGGATTTGTACCCCCAATTCTACCTCCTACTTCTACCACTGACTCTGTGATCCATGAAGACATCAAATATCTTGCAGATGTGCTTGGACTTCCTGAATTGACTGTGGATAGTGGCTTCTTTGCTACTATATTGGGAAAGATGTGCACAAAATTTGCATGCAGCTTTATGTCACAGACAATGATGGTCAAACCTATTGACAACCTCTGGGACATTGCTGCTGACAATTGGAAAACAATCCAGTTTTCCAGGCAAGTTTTATTAATTTGAAGTGTCAAAAACCAGGAGCATTATTTATTTATATTTGATTCACTATCAGAAACAGTACCTTGGAAATTAGCTGTATATACAGCAGCATCAGCACTTTTTGTATGTCAACTGGATAAAAACATGGGTGAGGAAGCAGTGGCCATAGAATTGATTAGCCAAGATATTCCCTTTTGAATATTGCAGTGCAAAGACACACTTGCCTCCTCACCTCCAGAGAGAAGAGGATCATCTACTGTCTCTTGGCATACCAAGGACTACATCTTTGAGCAGGCCAACTATGAGCTCTACTGGAGTCAATGTCAATCAGTGATGTCATTGTGACATGTGCATACAGCATTGCTTTGTGGGAGATTTGTGTGGCATATTGGACTTGACTACATGAGTTCTTCAGAAGCAATCAGGGAACTAGCAGGTTTGTATGATGATCCAGCTTGCCTGTTTATAGTCATGGACATAGAGGGAATAGAGTATGTTGATGATGACCTGATACCAGATGAGTATGATGTCTTATGTGGAATGTATAAATGCTACACAGATGAGTTTAGTTTATGGATTGATCAGTCTTTTCTTATTAGTTTGCTCTTCAGAATTTGGAGAACAGTTCACACAATATTCCTGGTTTCCATCAGTTGGGACCTTCAAAGGCAGTAGTATGGATATTGGATGTTGGACACTACAACTTGAGGAGCTGTATGACAAGCATATTTATTCAATCTTTGAGAAGGCAGGATCAGTGTCTAATTTTGAAAGCCCTCTTTCAGCTATGAAATGAAGGGACAGAGTTCGAGGTTATGCAGGTATATGAAAGGCATCAAAGCAGCTGGAAAAGTGGGCAAAGGAATTCATAGATGAACATGTCAGTCATCTCTAGAAGTATCATAAATCTTGGACTAGTCGACTGCTACTGTACTGTTATATATTTTGTTGCTGTATATTAATATAAGCTTGATCTTGCTGAATTCATAAAGCATTGTACTTGAGTTAAGTAACACTGGGAATAGGTATAAGATCTTACCAACAGATGTTTATGCCCTCTCATGAATATGACTAACCTATGGCTGGCCTCCTATAATAATATTTGTTTTGTGTTTATGATTTAGAGTTGTTGGGGTCCTCCTCTGATCTGTGGATATATGGGGAAGAATTCAGTCTCAGATGATCCTGACATGAGCATCCTGCCCTTATTGAGTGAAATTTGAGTTTGTTGTATATATGGTCTTGCAGCTTTCAAATTCTCATCTTATACTCAATTAAGTTTAGATATTTTGACATCATGTTGGCTCAAGTTTATATTTTTGAGAGATCATGGGCCAAAAAGTTCCATTTTCTGATTGTGCAGTTGCAATTCTTCAAATTTGAGGATGGATGGCTAACAAAGTTCAGAAACTGTGTAGTCATGATGACCAGAGGTTGAAAATTTGAGATCTCAAGTGAAGAGAAAGTACTGGAATTTGTATACAAATGGACCAAAGTTAGGAAATTATTTATTGTACAAAATACTGCCCATAGGTATCCCCTGATTTCCACAAGATTTCAAAGATGGCATTTTGTTTTGAGCCTGAATGAGATTTGATCTTCTCAACAGCCCATTCTTGACTGGCTTCTCTGGAATCCCATGTTTGATTATCAAGTCATCCTGAGAATAATCAGTCATTGCTGGGTATATGTATTCTTAATAGAGATATATGAAAAACATCATGAATACCTCTCCTTTTTAAGTTATTTGAGAGGCTAATTTTATAAGAGTTGTTATTAAAGTCTTCAATAATGGGATAAGGATCTATAAATTTAGGTACCAATTTTTGAGTGAGATTTCATGGAAATAAAATATTCTTTGTGGATACATATACTAGGTCCCCTTTCTGAAAGGGTGAAGGAATTTGTTTTCAATTAGCAGCTCTTATTTCCTTCACTCAATGTGAGAGTATGCTGTCATGGGCAGCTACTATTGCATTTTTTATTTTAGTGGCAAAAATTCGCACACCAGGATATTCTTCAGTGCTAGAATCATTCCAAATAAAGGATTGTGAGATTCTTCCATAGTTTAGAAAGAAAGGTGCATAACCAGTTACTTCACTTCAAGCAGTGTTAATTGCAAACTCAATAGCAGGGAGTTTATTTACCCAATCTTTTTGGCTGGGAGAAACACATTGTCGCAACATTTGTGTTATTGTGTGGTTAGCATGTTCTGTTGATCCATCAGATTCTGGATGATAGGCACTTGACAAATTTAATTTAGTTCCAATTAACTCATTTAGATTCTTCCAAAAGGTGCTTGTAAATAGTGTGTCTCGGTCACTGACTATTGACTTTGGTAATCCATGTAGTTGATATACTTCACTGAAGACCAATTCAGCCACTTGCCTAGCATTATAAGTCTGTTTACTAGGTACGAGGTGAACCATTCCAGTTAAACAGTCTATTATTACAGTGATAGAGTCATAAGAGGAGTTTCTATCTTTAGATTCTGGTAAGGGTCCGACGAAATCTATTCCAATGCTCTCCCATGGAGTATTTGGTACTCGGAGCGGATTCAATAGTCTGAATGGTTTATGATTAGAGGGTTTAGACCTTTGGCATGTAATGCAGGATTCACAATATCTATTTACATCTTGAGCCATTTCTTTCCACCAAACATGATCTCTAAGGTATAGGAGTGTTTTTCGAGGACCAAGATGTGCTAATATTGAGTGTGCTTCAGCGATCACAAGTTCTCGAGCATTTCGCTCTTTGATAAGAATATTCGGAATGCATAGCATCCTACTGTTTCCTTCTCTTAGGTATATTATGTTATTTATTACTTCAAAATTCTTATACTCCTTTGGCTTGGCCAGGATATCTCGGAACGTTGGGTCTGAGTTATAGTTCCCTTGCATTTCTTTTACCATGTTTAGTTCCTCAAGGCTGTCATTGATCACTTCAGTTAGTGTTGATGTCGATCCTCTTGTCAAGCTTTGTTGATTGATGCCATCATTAATTTTAATCGGAGCTTGAACCCCATTTTCGAGGCTCATGTTTGTTGAAGCTTCTTTGTCTTCTTCTTGCATGATGTGTTCCGTGAAGTTGTTTTCAGGAGTACATGTTTTTTGGGCATGATCCCTATTCTTTGGAGCTTGTCTTTTTGGTGGAATTCTGATTGTCAGCTTTTGTTCTGGCTTGGATGTGTTTTCTCTGGTGCTGATGACGTGGCTATTTTTTGGGGACTTCATGCTCGAAATTTTGGTTGTGTCACTTATGCCCTGGGTTGTCCCAGTCATCCTGGATACTGTGGATATGGTTTTGGGCTGGTCTTGTGGCTTATTGGCTTTCATATTCTGGGTTGGATAGGGAGGATTCTGTTCTACTTTGCTGATGAGTGGTTCCTTTTTCTGGCTTGCTTCGTCGTTCCGACTTTGTGCATTTTGGGTTTTTAGGCTGGTACTCTTGCCCTCCTTTCGTCCCTTTGGGGCGAAATTTGTGAATGTTCGATGGGGTTTTTCTGCAAGACGATTGCTTCGTCGAGGGTTGGTAGGCTCACACTCATGTTCATGAGCTCAGCGACGCCCTCCGTTCCGACTCGTACAGGCATTGTGATTAAATGTGAAGGCATCTTATCGTTATCAATAACATCATGGTATGTGTATTCGCTTCGTGTTCGTACCATTCCAGGCTGATCGTTTGAGTATATTCTCGATAGGGCATCTGAGAGTATATTCTCCGTTCCTTGTACATATATTACTTCAAAATTAAAATTTGCTAGCTTTTCCATCCAGCGTGCTTGTCTCGGAGATAAATCTTTGTGGCTGAGAATACTAACCAAACCTTTATGATCTGTGTACCATTTAAATTTTGCTCCCATGAGTAAGTCTCTATGTCTCATCATTGTTTCTATTCCCGCTAACAGTTCTATTTCGTGTACAGGATAGTTTTGTTGGGCTGGATTCAGCTTCGCTGAGAAGAATGCAGCAACTTTTGCTGTCTTCCAGTCATGTCCCTGGCTTACGACACCAGCAATGCCTGTTAGACATCCGTCGGTGACAATATTAATTGGTGGAGCGTCTTTTGAATGGTCAAGAGGTTTGCGATGGTGGTCTCTGCATCTCATCGCATGATTTTTAATGTCTTGGAATGCACGTTGGTGAGTGTATTCCCATCTGAACGGTACAGTGTCACCCATCTGTTCATGTAATATTCCCATAGGTATTCTGATTTGATCAATATCGTCCGCAAGGTATCCAGCGGCACCGAGGAAGCCTCTGAGGAGGTCCCGGTTAGTAGGGACTTTCCACTTCCAGAGTGAGTCAACCTTTTCTGGGTCCATCCTTATTCCTTCGTTACTGACTATTCTTCCTAGGATGTAGAGCTCATCTTCGAGAAATTTTAATTTCTTTTCGCTCACGTAGAACTTTTCTTTTTCCAACGTATCTATAATTAATTTGATGTGTTTGACATGATCTTCCAGCGTGTCTGAATACACAATTAGATCATCAAGATATACTTCTACAAAGTGATCAATATAAGGTGCGAAAATTCGTGTCATAACAAGTTGGAATGTAGCGCAGGCATTGCAGTCGCCTTGTTGCATTACTTGGCTCACCATGGTTCCTCCGGGGGTAACCATAGCAGTTCGTTCGACGTGATCAGGTCGGATACGAACTTGTTCATATGCGTCTGCTAGGTCGATTGAAGATCTGTAACGGGCTTGAGCAACTCGTCGCAGTATACCATCAATTTCAGGTAGGGGGGAAGATGATTTTCGGGTATTTTGGTTTCGTTTTCTAAGGTCTACGACTGTCCGCAGTTTGGGTTTCTCACCGTTCTTAGTAGGTTTAGGAACGAGGAGCATTGGAACAGCATTTCTGACAGGCTTCAATACCCATCGACCTGATTGTAAGTATGCCTTCTTCTTTTCTTCCCATAATCTGCTGAAAGCTTCAGGACATTTGGACGGTCTCCATGAGTATTGTTTCTCAGGGTTAATTAGAGGAATCTCATGGTTGATTTCGCGTAAAGGAGGTAAGGGTGTATTGGCGGTATCTAGACATAATTTCATGGCATGTTGACGAAGTTCCTTTCTAACAGTTTCTAGACGATCTTCCACTACTGACATGATGCTGGATGACAATCTAGTCACCCGTTCTCCTCTCATTGGCAAGGCTTCATTGCTCCCGATCACTAGCGTGGGTGGTTCGATGCAAAAGTTTACTTTATGTTGGAATAGAAATGGAGTTCCGAGCACGACATCATACTTCGAGAGATTCATAATATCAAAGTATCTTTCTTCACTGACATTCTGGTAAGTAATCCGGACTTTCGTTCCGAAGTTGACCTTACTTCTAGATCCTTGAACCGCCATCTGGACGTTCACTGGTTTTTCCAACTCCACTGATCGAAGATTGAGTTGTCTGGCTAGGTTGCTCGAAATGAAATCTCCGAGTGATCCAGAGTCGATGAGAGCTCTAGCAGGGTGTCCATTAATATTGACTACAATGACTAAAGGTCGAGGTACGGATCGAGGAAGTACCTTTCTAGCCATTGAATTTCGCTCGAGAGCTGGGTAGGTGCCCGCTTCTACTTGTTGACCAAATAATTCTAATTCTGGTTCATTAGATTCTTTTTCTGGTTCATTTCGGGGTTTTAGCACATCCTCATCTACAATTTCTTTGATCTGCACTCTGGGGTTTGGTTTCTGTTTGAAGAGAGTTCTGACATCATCGAGGTAGACATACCTTTTTGGGCGTTCCACATCGGCAACTAGTTTGCGGTGGATCTTTCTATGTACCCAGTTTATCGGATCGAAATTGGGATTTCTGGTGTGTTCCCTGGTTAAGTTCAGGATTATGTTGGTCTGGTAATCAAATATGCCGTAGTTTCCTTGCATGGTCTCAAAGACCATGAATCGAGGATCATTTTCCCAACGGAATTCATTTTCTTTAATTACTAGGTCATAGCAAGAGTTGAGCATCCAGTTAACATGCTGGGCAAATGGGTTTCCCCAGTTGATAAGTAAGTCCCTATTATGCATGCTTGTGATTTCTTCATTGATCTGTCGTTGCTTTAAATAATTGGCCAGTTTTAGATGGTATACTTGAGCAATCGTAAAAGGGTCCCAAGTCCACATATATCCTTTGGGGAATCTTAGTTCAGCTCCATGAAGGTGGCCACATACAATGTAGTGATCGTGCTGGATATCGACGATTTCAAAACGGTCTTGAAGGAATATGTAGGACCCATCTTTTTGGTTCTTTAGTCCGAAAGGTGCGTAGAAGGTAAGTATTATCATAAGCCGGATTGCTTGAACTTTTCCGATTTGGCTCACGATTTTCCATCGTCTATTTTTCTGCTTAGCTGTTTTAGGCTGCTCCACTACTTGGAAAAGCTCTTCTCCAATCATTGGAGCTACTGAATTAAAAATCTGCATTGGCGAATCAAGTTTTTTTTGTAAGTTTGCAATATTTCCTTCTTCAGTTTGGAGTTTTCTCATCCACATGAATATTTGCTTTTCCTTAGTGAGTTGTTCTCGATTATCATCACTTTTAGGTTCATCTGAGTCTGATTCAGAACTGTAGTCTTCACTGGAGTTAGAGACTGGTATGAGTCCTGGTAAAGATTCTGATGTAGTATCATCTGACTCATTATCTCGTTCATCAGGGCTAGAACTAGTCCAACTTCGACTGCTGATAGGCTCATTTGTGGGATTACTGGACTGCGAAAAGGATTCAGAGCTTGATTCGGAACTTGGTTCAGTTCCTGTGTCCGCATCTGAATCATTTACAGTGAGTTTTACTCTTCCGAGCTCATACTCCAGAGATATCATTCCTAAGTCTAGTGAATCTAGTCCTTCGGTGGTCTCAGTTAATCGTCTTAGCTCATCTGTCACCTTGCTTGCAAGGTCTTTCCCCCCAAAATTCGTGTGAATGACAAATACCCATATACATATCAGTCAGGTGGAGGGAGTGAAAACACGCGCAAATATGACAGCCTGGTGGTTTACACCATTAGTCGAGTGAATTGCAAATATGCGCAAATACCGCAGCCTGGTGGTTTAGGTCGTTAATCGAGTGAATCGCAAATATGCGCAAACACCACTGGTGGTTTAGGTCGTTAATCGAGTGAATCACAAATATGCGCAAATACGAGAGTCTGGTGGTTTGTCGGGTGAATCGCAAATCTCGCAAATCTGTGCAAACACTACTGTCTGGACGTCTCTTGAGTGATTCGCAAAAATGTGTAAATTTTACAATCCAAGTGTGAGTCTAATGGACAGTATGGCACAGGTGCGTAGAGCTTAAAAACTAGCGAGGGCCGCTGTGTGAAATAGACTCCCTCGCTGTCCTACGTCCTTTTGAGGAAAGACTGTTCACTACTGAACCTTCTGCTAGACTTGCTGAAGCGGATCGACGATTGGCACAGCTGGATAGAGATACTAGAAACATGTCTAGATGGTGTCATGAATGATATATCATACAAGTTGTGATGCTATTCAGGAAGCGACCTGAGACCGTAAACAAAACCCCTGTCCAGTGTCAACTGTTGTTCGAAGAGAATCGATTCTCCTCTCCACATCGTCCGAGCGCACGGATGTCATTGACTGGTTGTCATTTACTCAGCTGATATATTGTTAGTTTTTGCGTATTCTCTGTCCCGGGTTGTTAGCGGATCACTAGAGCTTTTTGGATCATATTATACACTGTATACATAGATTTGCATATGTTTGCACGTGTGAATAGACAAGACATAGGCATACATCAATTTTGGCTTAGGCGTGTGCTGGGGGCAATGAGAGGTGAGGTGTTTCGAACACGTCACTGTGATATGCCGCATGGGACTTCTCAGAGTCGAATCATATTGAGGCCTTATGCTTAGGCAAGCAAGGTCTGAGCCAGCATCGCTGGCCCCTTGTTTCATTTAGCATGGTCAAATCTATACTGTGGATACCCGGTGGCCCGTTCCCCTTTGATGATATGTTTTGTCGCTTAGGGCATTGAATTGTGGAGTATTGTTGGTCCAACGGGTTCCTGAAATTTTCTTTGATGTATTTTTCTTATGAAATCCATTTTGGCGGCCATTGTGAGTCATAGCACCATGACGATCATCTCTATTAGATGGCCACTTCACTCCACTTCGTCTACTAGTAGTGGAGTTGTAGCTAGAATTGTGTCGTCGACCATTCCCTCGATGGTCATCCCCATTATCAATTAGCACTCGGTGAGCTATCTCATTTAGTTCTGCAGCATTCAGAACTGATTTATATGATGACGTGTCAGGATTCAATTTATCTTTCCAGAGAGCACTCTGGATTTCAGGTCTCAAACCGAACCACAACTTGTTGACTCGTTCTCATTTATCAGTATATCCAACTGTGAGGAATAGTTCATTTAATTTAGATGCAAACTCCTTAACTGACCGATCTCCTTGCTTGATCTGTTTGAGCTTTTGGCACTGAAGAGTTTGGAAATTAATTGGGAAGCAATAATTGAATAGCTCTGAAAAGAACTGTTCGAGATTCCACTTTTTCGGTTGTAACGAAACCTCTCTGGTGTAGAATGTATATGCTTTTCCTGTTAGGAAATTTGATATTACTGAAACCTTCCGTTTCTTAGGTACACGGCCATCTTTTACATAGTCTGTGGCCTGCATCATGAACCGGTGGAAAATCTGTGGGTTTGAAGTTCCATCATACTTTTCAGGTTCAATGGGCTGTATTCTAGGTTTCTGGTGCCTTTTGCGGAGTCGTGAACATTGACTACTCCGAAGAGATAGGTGATTGTGATTACTATCATTAGTTGAAGTGGAAGATGAACTACTCGATTCAGAGTTACTTGATGATCCATCATCAGGATCATTGGGTCCAGGAGGACCGTTACTATCGGGGTTAGAGCTGTCTGAGCTTCTATTCTCTGTAGAACTGGAATCACTTTCATTTGGTTTGTCCATAAAATGAACACGGGGCTTATTCCCCTACTTGATTCCTTTGAAAGCATGGCCTAAATAACTTTTGGGATCTATCTGGTTGATGGGACGTAAGTTCTGTTCTTTTGTATTTGATTTAATATTATGGATCAAATTTTTCTTTCTAGATTTCCTAGAGCCATATACAGTATTGCGAATGCTTTCTCCCATGGAGTCAGATAGCGGCATAGAGGTACTTCGCCAAAATTTCATTTTGGCTCCTTTGTCCGAAGTTTGAGTCTCACTTTCACCGTCTCGATTGTATTTCTCAAGTTCACGAGTTTGCAGTTCAGGATCTAATTCTTCAGGAGGAATATTAACAGATCCCCAGTTCCTTGGATCGGTATTTTTCCCCTTATTTTGGGATGATCCTTCTTGTCTATTCTCCTTCAGGGATTGGTCATATCGAGTTCCATGGTGAGCATCTTTATTTCGTTTATTATAAGTCTCAGTTTGTTCAGGTGTCATGCTGGCAGCTGCAAGCTCGACCGTATTCAATTGCTCATCGGTGAAGTCGTGGTCCCTTAAATAAGGTGTGTCGTCATTTACATATGACCATCTATAGTAGCTACTATGTTCATTATCTGCAGTGTCAGACCTGTCATTTGGGTCAGGGGAATTCTCAAGTATGTTTCCAAATGTATTATCTATGTTAAGAGGATTAAAGCTTCCACCGTCGTCACGGCGATCCTCATCGGCATCAACTATGCCCGAGTCTGCAAGAGGAGTGCCTTCCGCAGCTTCCTCCGCAGCCATGCCTGGGCCCACAGGCTGGCTCGACTCAGGAGCTACGTCATGTGGGGCATTGTCAGTTGACAAATCAGAGGTTACATACTCACCAGGTATGATGTCGGGGGTGTTCCCCTTGCTCCGTAAGTTGTATCGAGACATTAGAAGTGAATAGAAAAGGGAATAAAGATGAATAGAGGTGATGGCAGATGAAATCAAAGAAACGGTTGTGAGAAGGAGTCGTGAAGGTTTGAGATGGATGGAGAAGGATGTGGAGTGATGGCGATGACGTTGTTAATGATGAGAAGTTGGAGTTGAGAGGGGTTGTCCCATCGAAGAGGAAGGGCCAGTTGATCAGACCAGCGGGAATCCAGGTGTTTGAGGGACGAGAGAGAGAGAGAGAGAGAGAGGTTGGGGAAGAGAGCTAAGAATTAGTGTAGAGGCGATAGACGGGAGATGTCGAAAATATGTGACATGAGATCGAGAGTATTCGATGTCGCGGCACACGTTATTGAGAGAGTTCTCAAGAATACGGAATCGACAGGATAAGTCTATCGTATTTCGAGAAGCTGGGGTATACAGGAGCTACGCTATCTCTTATATACCTTACGACTGTTTACTCAGTACTGAATATAGTAGTCCGTATAAACAATGAAGATTAGTATAAGATAAGATAAGAGTCTGGAATGACTAAGCTACGAAAGATAGTCCGTTACAGTAAGGCACCCGATCAGGGCGTCCTCACTAAGCGCGAGCGCATGGGGGATGAGAAATGCACAGGACGTTCGTCTATTATTCGAAGGGACTACCGACTGCCAAGGTACTATATACATATAAACGAGTGCTTCTAATATACATCGAATTAAAGAAGCGCGGATCTGCAGTGGAAGCACGTCCGCGGGCTTACAGCGAAGCGGATTGAAGGGGGTACAACGTCGATTACATAGGTGTGAACCGTCAGTTTGATTCAGTTTGATTGTGGTACAGCAATCCACCAGGGACCTACGTGTCTCATAAGAAGACAAAGAAGTCGTTACACAACAGCGCAGCACTTGATCATGTCCAGATAAAACCAAGGGCAAAGTACCCCCCCAAGCACATCTGCTCTCTGAACAGTCACTAACCTCTCTGAGCTTAAGTGCCCCTCAAGTTAAGGACCTCAACCAAAAAAACAAGAAATATCAGACATTTCAAAATGGTATGGCAACAAAAACAGACAAGACAATTATACAATAACATGGATTATTCTACTTGGAAAGTGCGGTTTCTCGCAACATGTCTTCAACTGCACTTCAGCATATTGTAGCAGGCATCAACCCATCAGCCAAAAGATCGTGAATTGCAAATTCACCTCCCTCCGAAGTCCACATGGTCAAGGGACCTTGCACCAGACTTCGGCAGTTTTCCCTGCCGAGCAATTTAGGAGATGAATCTAGAATCCTAAGAAATCCATCAATTGTTCAAGAAATCCTCTCAACC
>KQ962666.1:58298-68664 GCA_001563735.1 Leucoagaricus sp. SymC.cos
GGAAGAATGGAAATAATGTCAGAATGCAGCTTTTCTAAGTCAATTATAGTGGCTGCATGAAGGGAAGGAGAATGAAGATAGGTGGCATATACTGATGCAGAGAGTTGTTCCTGGGTGAAGACTGGTTGGAAGTTGTGTGGGTTGACTGTAGCATAGCCAGTATTCCCCCCTTTCAGGTAGACGTCCCAATGTCTAGTCAGGGCATCTGGTTTAGTACTGAGTTTACTGGGGTGGAATCTAATGACAAGGTTGAATTGGGAAAGGAGTTCACTCCAGCGGGCCTGTCGGCAGGTTAGTATTTTCATAGTGCAGAAATACTTGAGGTTTTTATGATCAGTAATGACATTGATCGGGATCGACGTGCCCTCAAAGTAATGGTGCCAGATGCAGAAGGCTTTGAAAATCACTAGGAGTTCTTTGTTGTGAGTGTCATAGTTAGATTCAGCAGTACTGAAGGTACAGGAATGGAAGGCAATAGGGTGTACTTCACTGTCCTTGGCAACAATTGAAAGGATTGCAGTGAGGACATAGTTGGAGACGTCAGTTTTGACTATGATCTGAGCGTCAGAAACCCAATGGGTAAGGATAGGAGCTGTAGTAAAAGTGTGCTTCAAGGAATTGAATGCTGATTGGCACTGTTCATCCCACTGCCATTTGATAGCTTTGCAGGTTAGGTGGGTCAGTAGAATAACAATGTCCAAATAATTATAAATAAATCAGCAGTAGAAGTTTATGAAACCAAGAAAAGATTAAATGTCTTTTACTTTTTTCGGAGGTGGCCAATCTTGAATGACCTTGATCTTGGCCTCCAACATTTTCAAACCATCGGGAGAAAGGATATACCTGAGATATTCAATAGACTCAGAATGGGACTCACATTTATCTGTGCAGGCATATAAGCCATGTTTTCAGAGCTGCTTGAGAACCTCATGAACATGTTTGCAGTGTTTAGCAGGGTTGTTGGAATAGATGAGGATGTCATCAAGATAGACAGTAACACAGACATTGAGGAGGTCAGAGAAGATGTCATTCATGAAACGCTGAAATACAGCAGGTGTGTTAGTGAGACCAAAGGGCATTACCAACCATTCAAAGGAACTGTAGTGGGTCTGAAAAGCAGTTTTCCACTCATCACCTTCAGTGATGTGGATGAGATGGTAGGCATGTCATAAATCTATCTTGGTGTACAAGCAGGCTTTGCGGAGAGTATCCAAGAGGTCGGAAATAAGGGGGAGAGAGTAGCAATCCTTTTTGGTGATGCAGTTGAGGCCACAGAAATCAACGCAAAGATGCAGGGAACCATCCTTTTTCCAAACAAAGAGGACAGGAGCACTATGAGAAGAGGAAGTGGGGCAGATAAACCCAATAGAAAGGTGCTTGTCAATAAATTCATGGAGGGTGGCGAGTTCTGTTTGGGAGAGAGAATACATTGGACTGACGGGAGGTTGAGAACCTTCTTCAAGGTTGATCTTCAAGTTATAGGGTCAGTGAGGAGCGAGGGTATCAGCCCGAGCCTTGCTGAAGATGTCAGCAAATTCATGATATTTGGTAGGCATATTGGAAAGGTCTACTGGTGCGTCAGAAACTTGAGAGGCACCAGCAGTAGCAGAGATGGCTGAGAGGCCAAGACAGAAATTACAGGAACTGGAGAGATGAGAAGTGCGAAGGAATGCAGCAGCATTGATAAGGGAGATGGAAGGCCAAGGAATGTTGGTGGGAGATGGTGAATCTGGAGTAGAAGTTGGTGGGGATGAAGTGTCAACAGATAGTTGAACTGGGGCATTGGCCAGTGCAGTCCAAGAGGAAACAGAGGATGAGGCAGTGGTGTCTAGTGGTAGCAGTCGGAAAGAAATACTGCTTGAAGCCCAGTCAATCAATGGATTGTAGCAGGCAAGCCAGTTATGTCCAAGTACCACAGCACAAGAGGGATTCAACTAAGTGATGTAAAGGTCAAGAGAAATTGATTCACCAGTTGGGAAGACAGCGGGGAAGTGTGCTAGTTCTGTAATATATGTATTTGAAGTTCCATCAAAGAGCTTTAACTCAACCAGAGAGATAGGGGACATGGGAGCAGAATATGTGTGGACGAAGTTGGAATTAATGAAACAATGAGTAGAACCACTATCAACGAGAGCATGAGCAGAAGTAAAAGATTGTCCAATAGAAAGAGAAGGAAAAAGAAGAGGAACCGAAAGGGAATTGGGGTTTGAAAGAGTGGATACATTGAGACAGAAACTCTCTGGTACACAGATGAGTTCAATGTGACCCTCATCCTGTGCAGAGTCTTGAGGGCTGCTCCTTATTTTTCCGAGCCCTTAGTGGGAGCAGAAGTGGAAGTCGAGGCAGAGAGTTCAGCCTTACAGCTGCAAGCCTTTTGATTGGCCTCCTTATGTTTACAGGTCTCAACTTGATGACCAAAAATGCCACAGTAGCTGCAGAGGTTCTTCTCGATGTGGTGTTGCTTCTCCACTTCTGTCAATTTACTGTCCTTGCCCAGGACATTGGAGAGGTCCTTTTTTAGAGCAGGAGGTTGGCTAGAAGAGGAGGAAGTGGACAGAGCAGGAGTGGATAACTTTGCAGGGGATTGGTATCGAGGAGGCTGGCTGGTGTTCTTGTTGTTGTTGTTGGTCAGGCCCAAGGTGGAAGGGGATTGTTGCTTATTATAGAATTGGGGATTGGAAGGATGATTGTTGGAAGATGATTGGCATTGGGAAGATGAATTGTCTGTGGGATTCTTGTGGTTTTGAGTGGAAGGGGTCAGATTCTCAGCAGTGCGGGCATGGGCATGTTCATGTTCATGTTCCCAGTGGCAGTCATCATAGATGGTGGCAACATGCATTATTTCTTGGAAGCTGTGAGGCTTGCCCTGCTCCTGCATGCTAATTTGGTCTTGGAGATGATTAGGTAACCCCTTGTAGTATCTATGGGTGAAGACTGAGTCACCCTAGTCGAGTTGAGCAGAATACCACATGAAGTCAATATTGTAGGTAGTGATTTTGTCTCTATGTTTCATACAGAGACTTTTGAGATTCTTGGCTGCTTCTCCAACCCAGTTAGCCAGGCCAAAGTGTGAGCAGAGCTCCTTGGAGAATTCAGGCCAGGAGTTGGCCCAGGAATGGTGGATGCCCAGATCCTCTTGATGGAGGGAAACCTGGAACCAGGAGGAGGCAACTCCCAAGAGGTAGGTGAGGGTGAAGTTGACTTTGTTGGCATCAGTGGGGAATGAGCAGGAGTTGGCACAGAAGTAAAGGCTGCACTGGAAGAGGAAATTTTCCAGCTTGAGGGGGTCCTCACCAGTGAAGGCTTTAGGAACCTGAGCCTTATTGGTAGTAGTAGGAGGAGGTGGGGCAGAAGGCCCAACAGATTTAGCAAGGGCCTCAATCCCTACTGCAAGCCTGTCAGCTGTGGAGTGGGAAGGCCGAAAAGAGGAGTCATCATCTTGGGGAATTTCTGGATCATTGTACCAGCTGTCGGAATCATCATCAGGATCAGGGTCATTTTTGGGATCACTACCTGGACCATCCTTGGGGTCAGATTCATCACCAGCCAGAGGATCTGGGTAGTTGTCATCGAGGTCAAGATAAGAAGTGTTGGTAGAAGTGCTGGAGAGAGTAGAGGGACTTGAAGGATTATGATGAGGTCAAGGGTTGCTAGAGGGCAAACTACTAGGGAACTGCAGAGTATGACAGGGTGTTGTGGAAGAAGAACCACATTGAGGAGTGGCATTAGAGGGACCTGTACAACAAGTGCACAGAGGAACACGAGGAGAAGAGTAGGTACAAGCATGAGTGTTCATCATGGTAAAGGTGTGATAGCGACAGTGAAACGATCAGTCTGATAATACTGTTAAGTTCTGAGATGGAATATGAAGGGAATAGATGTGGAAGGGTCAGAAAGGGTCAGAGACAATCAATGTGGAGGTAGAGGCAGAGACAGAGGCGTGAGATCAGAAGGAGTTGGGAATAGACCTTGGCTTCAGCTTATGTGCTGCACTGTTCCACTGCTGGTGGTCCAATTTAGGAATATGAGAGAAGAGACTTAGAGAAACTTGAGAGGACAAATAGTTTAAAGTTGGAATAATCAGGAATGTCAAACTAAGTTGATTATCAGACTGCCGAATACATAAATAGTAATCTGCTACTTATATACCTATGGAAAACATCGGAAAGTGATAAACAATAAAACAGAATCAACAGAAAACTACATGACATGATGGACATGTGATGGGAGCAACAGAGACATAATGGAGATAAATGACATATAATGAAAAGCAAGCATATGAAAGAGATGGGCAGTGACATGAATGAAATGACAAATAGTGGCATAACATAAAAGGAAACATGAAGGGTAAGGCAGAAACATCGGTATTGAGTGGAAATGGCATAAAAGGAATAAGAACTAATAATCAACAGGAATAAGAAGTGAGCAGGATTGAAAGGAAGTGTGTGGGAATATTCAGAAGGGAATAATACACAAGAAATGGTAAAATATAAAATGGTAGGAATAGAAATGGAATAATTCAGAAACAGTCAGTATTAGTCAGATTTGTCCAGAAATGTACAAGTTGTAACACTGAGCAGTAGCCACAAATAACTTAGCATCTGGCTTAGTAGCAGTAGGCATGGGAGGAGGGACCCCTCAAGAGAGGACCTTCTTCTTGGCTGCCTTCTTTGCCTTTGCCTTTCTGATACCTTGTGGTTTAGAAGGTGGTGGAGTAGGAACAGTCCTTGAAGGAGCACCAACCAGTGCATTCTCAGGTGGGCAGTCAGGCTCACTGGGAGGAGGGGGGGCAGAGGTCGACTGTTGAATGCCTAGAGAGACAATCTCAGCAGGTGGAGCAGTAGGCTTGTGCATAGTGATATCCTCCCCCACCTTAGGAGGAGGGAAAAAAGCTGAGACTGACTCATAAACAGTCTCAGAGACAAGCACACTCTTGGGGTCTGCAACCAGCAAAGCCTAAGAGTTATAGACAGCAAACTTGGCCAACTTCACAATGTGAGGGCCAAAGTTGGATGGAACAGACAAGCTAGCATCATGTACCTATCTCATAAAGGTCAGAGTATGAGCTAGCAAAACCTTCACCACCTCAAAGTTAGCATCAAGCCCAGAGGACTTGTTCAGAGCAAGCAGAGTAGGCCCTAAAGGAGTACTAGGCAGTGGAGGAGGAGCCACTGCCTGAGAAGCTATGAGAGACTAGACCCCCTTGCCAGATAAAGAGGGGGTAGGGGAACCCTTCTCATCAGAAGATGCAGCTGACTCCCGAGAATGGGAGTGAGACTGCAAGAATAAAGGTTCATGCCTCTGCTCATAACAGCAGGAGGCACAACTGATTCTGGCAGTTGTCCTTGGCATATGACTGGGGTTGAGAAGATCTTCATCAGTGGCATTCCACCTATAACCAGGATGAGCCCTAGCCAGGAAGGAGGCCAAAGGAGTGTAAGGGGGGGAACAATTGACAGGAGGGGCTACAGCAAGGCAGGCCAGTGATGGATCAGCATGCACTCCCAGACTTGCAGGTAGGGGATTGGACATGACAGTGGGGAGTACTTGGATCCAAGATTGGAAAGGTGGATATAGCTGTGTTCAATAATACAAACAATGACGAGGGTGTTTACACTTGTTTACCACCCTAGATGATGGGAGTACTGGATAAAGAAGTGATGAGGGATGCATCTTCACCCTTTGCATAAGGCTTTGCAGGATCATCTTTATAGTACCAAGCATAACAACAATGATTATTTGCATAAAATATGACTGAGTCATAAAACCAGGATATCACAGCAGGTGTATCAAAAATAGAAGGATCCAGATCAGTGACATCAGGGTAAAAAATGTGCATGCAAGATTCAATCTCTTTCCAGAAGGGAATATACATCTCCTTCTGGTAGCATACAACATCTTCCCTTTCATGACCATCAGCATACTGTCCTTTAGGAGAGTGTGAAAACTGGAAACTGAGGGCATGAAGGTAATGTTGGGCAGTGGAAATGTGAATGTCATGTATGATACTATGTTTCTCTTTCATGTCAGGCTGAGAGAGATAGTTCACAAGTTTCTGAGCTGTGATCTGGCTTCTGAGTTCTTGGAGATAGAGGTTGATGTTATTACATAAATCCTCATCAACCAATAAAGATTCATTCCATTTATTATATGGGTTGATTAGAAGAACCTTGCAATCAAGAATATATGCCCAAGCAAGTTTCTGAAGTACACAAGCACAATAGGTGCTATGTCTCAGAGTAATAGCAGCCTGAATTGATGATGGAATCCATTGCTCAAATATATTGGATGAAGTGGATGTGTAAAGGAACAGGAGGGACCTCATTCCTTCTAGCCTTAATCTCACAAAAGGATCTATCTTTCATGGATGATATCCTCTACTCTTTCTCCTTGACTCCTCTTGAAGATATTTCTGAATGTCCTCAAGAGCAGCTGAAGCCTGAAGCACAGTTGGTGCTTCTCAGAGTTTTCCCTCCCTGATCTCATCATCCTGATGATCATTAGCAGGGCTTCCCAGGAGTGTGCTACTGAGTGAAGTGATCAGGGAAGGTGAAGGTGTGAGATGTCACATACCAAGAATAGATGGAGCATCATGATCAGAGAAGTCATCAGATGTGAACCATACTGCTGGGAGCTTAAATTCTGGCAATGTAGAGGGTTGAGGGCCAGTAGGGGGTTCTGGACTAGAGAAACTATCAAATACACCAGTGGTATATGATGAATTTCCCTCTGAAAATGGGTCTTCATCTGGTAGTGTCACCACACTCAAGGCTCTAACCTGAGTGACAACATCATCATGGACTAGTTCTTCAGTATGAGATTGTTTCTTTTCCTTATGGGGTAATAAGAGCTTGATGACCCTTTTTACAGTGTTTTTGAAGTTATTGAGGTGATTTTGCATGTGTTGTTTCTGTTGAGGCATTGAAAAGTACTCAGAGGACTGTAAATTACATGTCATGATGCATTACAACCACAAAATAATGAACTCCTCCCTCATTTCCCCATTTGATGCTAGAATTTTTCGATTTATTAAAAGTAATACTATATATCTATAAGATGTTGGAGCTGGATTTGGCATAAACTACCTCAATAAGTGTAAACCCATTATTTTATGATATTTTATCCTATTTTGGTGATGTCACACATGTCATGTGACATTGGTTGGGTATGGATGTGGCCTACCTTATCACTTTGTTCAAGTCACACTAAAGCTGATTTTAAGTCACCCAACTCATCTCAAGGTCACAATTAAGGTTGTGATTCCAGTCTCAAGGTGCCTCATGTCATGTCAAGTATTAATTCATTCATTGACATTGGGTTTCAAGTCAAAAAACAGTTATCAATCATCAAAATCATAAAAAATCGTAAAAAAATGTAAAACATCATAAGGGTCATCAAATGTTACATGGGAGTTGTAAGAGCATGGCTTCAAAAGTAAGGAAGAGAAAAAGGGTATAATAAACTGATGGCTGAAGTGATTTATCAGTGCATGAGAATGATAAGATGACACAAAAAAATAATTGCAAAATAGCATTCTCTTGACAGTGAAACTATCTGATTATTCAGGAGACAAACAGCTATAGTGAAACATCAGCTTGAGACTCTCTATGCAGTGTGATCAAAATACATCACCTCAACCCAGCCTTGCATGATGTGACTTGGAAGACCATGAAAATTGAGCCTGGGACTGAAGAAGTTCTTTGGAGCCATTGTCAGGTCTAATCATAGTGAAGAGATAAATGCTGGGCTAAGATTGAGGGTGTGAAGAGTGAGGCTGAGGAGGAGTTAGAGGTTCAAGCTGGTATTGCTGTGAAGACCCACCAGGCAGATAGCAGAGATGCTCTTGAAAGGCCCACCAGCAAGAAATAAGAGGTACACATAAAAAATAAAAGGGAAATACCTGAACTGGGCTGTCAGGATAATAGAAAGAAGGTATCTCTTCAGCAGCTGGAGATGGGGTGGAATCAGAATGACCTGATATCATAGTAACTTCCTCTTGAAGGGAAGGAGATTCTTCACAGTAGTAAAAATGGGCTGTGCTGATAGTAATATCTATGTTTGAACTATGGCAATTAACTGAAGCTGGAAGGTAATTTAGGCCTTAATGAGAGGAGAAGAATGATATATTGGTAAAAGAGTCAGAATATAGTGTTATAGAAGGATAGAGCACAAGAGAAGTGAGAAGTATTGTGAGAAGACACATATGGGAGATAGCTGCAGAAGATGAAGATAGCAAGGTACCTAGGGGAGGATGCAAGACATTTAGCAGTAAGAATCATGAACCAAAGAAGGATACAGGATATTACTAGAACAGGTTGCACTGAGTGTTTTATACCTTTGAGTTAGTACTTGATTGGGATGCAGAGGCTGGGGGCCACATGAAGACAAAGCAATTTGGGTAAGGTGGTGTGATCTGCTGTTGGAGAGTAATTGAGAATGTGGGAGTTCAGAGTAGGTTTTGCTGTTAATCAACTGTTCAAGCTAAGGGAGTTGTAAAGCTTGAAATCTTGCATGTCTTGTTAGTTTGGGGTCATCAGAGTCAATGATACTGATCTTGTTAAATTAAGTAAACACTCTATGTGCTTATTCTATTATTAGCATTACCAATAGGGTACCCAACATTTATGTTTATGATTATGAGCATGGACTCCTTGTATTATATACATTACATTCATATTCATTATGCTCTTGGACTCCATAGCATTAGCTCTTTTATGCCATTTGCTGTAGTAGTATATGCATACTATTGTAGATAGATTATTATCACTTATGCATACACTCTAGCATTAGTATATAAGTAGTTAGTTTATGCTGTCATTCTTTAGTGGATTCTATCCTCTCTGTATTCTATTGTTGTTCTCTAGCAGCTCTCAACACTTCACTTATATTTTTGAGTTTCTATAACTGTCAACATCTTAAATAACTAGTTCTTTCTATTCCTAGCACTGCACTACACTTTAGACTGTTTTCAACAGGTTATGGGCCCCAGCTGCCAAGTGTGTTGTCACTGAGATATCTTAGACACTCACTGACATGCTGGAGTAGTTGGAACTTGTTGTTAGATGTCAACAGTGTCAAAAAGCTGAACTCTTCAACTTGTCTGTTCTTTATTTCCTGTGCACTTAGGCATAGGGTTGGTGGTCTATAATTGCTCTATTTTGTTAATTCAGATAGATCACTAATTTAGGTTCTATTTTAGATTGCTATGTCTACTTTTTTGCTCTTCTCTGGTATTCCTGTTTTGATTGGTGAGAAGAACTGGGTTGAGTGATCTGAATCAATGAAGAATGTTCTCTCAATGACAACTCTCTCTAGGTTGGTCTACACTGCCTTTAATATTGCAGATGGCATAGTACCTTTACCACTGCTTATTATTGATATGCCTGCAACTGCTGTAGTTGCAGCAACAGCTACCATAGCTGCTGTTCCTGCACAGCCTGGTATATACACTGCAGCTTCTATTGAAGCTCAGGTGAATTGGAATTTCTTAAATTGGATAGCATATGGAATGATCAACAATTAGCTATCAAGCTATCTTCTTCACCACAATCAGACTACTACTTGGTTTCTCTGGATGCATTTGTTAACTCTTTTTGGGACTCACTCTACTGCCACTATTTTTGCTAACTATCAGATCATGGTATCTTTTCATATCAATTCTAACATTGAGCCATATTCACAGCTTGCTCTGCTTGAGAATGCATACTCATGTCTGGAGAGGTCTACACATCAGATCTTGATCTCTGAATTTGTTTGTGCTATGAATTTATTGAATACAGTCTCTTGAGAATAGTCTTTCATCATTTCCACTTATCTACAGACACATCCTATTGCTAATATCAATTATGCTTCAGTTCAGGCTGCTATTATAACACAATGGCAGCATATGCATCAAGTTAAAGCTAATGAGACTAATATGTCACATGCTGGCATGAGGTATAAGGGTTCTCAAAACTCTAATTGGCAGCAGCAATCACACACTAGCTCTTTGGGTGGCCAGTAGCAGTAATAGCACTCCCAGCAGCAGCAGCAGCAGCAATGGCTGCAAGACCAGCAGCAGGGAAAGGCTAATTCCACACCTTAAGATGAGAACCAGCAGCTTTCCAGATCTGACAGAAATGAGAAGAAGAAGACACCTTGTAAGCATAGAAAGGGAGGAAAGGGCCAATAGGCTAATATCACTGATAGCGAGATCCAATCATCTGCTGTTACCACCTCCAGTCTGGACAACACTTATGTCACCTCCAGTGTATTTGTGGTTACTATGCTGGCCATTATTTCTGATACCAAGGTCTTGGGTCCTTTGACCCAGCAGAAGATTAATGATACTAGGGCATCATGTGCTCTTTTTTTTTTTTTTTTTTTT
>KQ962666.1:69290-81584 GCA_001563735.1 Leucoagaricus sp. SymC.cos
CATGATGCAAGGGCCACTCCAAAGAGGAGCGAACCTGAACAAATGCAAAAGTGCGAGAGGGATCCTCTCCTAACCACTTCTGCAGACGACAACAAACGAACAGAGCCTGAGCCTGCCCGCTACCGACAGAAGGGTCCACCGCCCGCCTAGCCGAAGCCGGATGGTCGGTGAACAAGACAACATGTCAGGCGCCCACCTGCGTGCACGCAGCGAAGACGCCCATCCGAATGGCGTGAAGCTCCATGTCTGGAGCAGTCACTCTGCCAGCAGCCTGGTGGGACTGCCGGACTGGCACCCCACCTGCCCACACCCAAGCAGCAGACACTGCCTGGAATGCCTTGTCACGACCCATGGACGCGTCCGTGGCCGCCACAACACAGTCATCCAACGCAGAGGCCCTATCGAGCTCCGCATTCAAAACCCGCAAGATGTTGATGTCCTCCTCCTGAGGGGCGAACCCAACCATCCGGATACGATCGCCAAAACGATCTAACAAGCATCTACCAGGGCGAGCGTCCGAGGCATCAGGCTTGAACGTCTCCAAGGTGACCGAAAGAGAATGATACCGAAGGGTATCAACGACAGCTGACCTGACCTTCTCAACAGAGTGGCCAAGCCTGGTAAAATGATACCGATGAGGGTCGGTACCGGGAAACTGCCTCGTACCCAGCAACTGCTTGGTAGAGTGCGTAGGAGACAGAGTGAGGACCCGGTATGCTGCCCGAGACCTCAACTTCTTGAGATGCAAATGGATGGGGATGAGGCCCACCAAAGCCTCAACGCCACCTGAAGGGGAGGTGCGGAAAGCACCTGTGATCCAGATCGCAGCACAATGCTGCATCTTGTTAAGCAAGGTGAGATGAGCCTTATGAGGATGAAGCTCATGACACCAGAGACGAAAGCCATATGTAGCAATGGGCACTACACATGACCTGTAAAGCAACCACTTCTGCTTTGGGGACAGACCCCGCAGCGAATTCCCCAGCATCCCCATAGCACATACCATAGAGATGGCCTTGGTGGAATAATACCTGACATGCTCCCGGAAGGTAAGCTGTCTGTCAAAATAGAAACCCAAGTACCGCCAAAACGGCTTGGGGCAGAGCATCATGTGCTCTTGAGTCTGCTGTTCCACCATGTCTGCTGGCAGAACACCTCAGCACAATGGTTGGGGAGTCTCTTGTCAAGAGACTCAAGTTTAAGAAGATGTGCTATCAGGCTGCAGGTCAGAAAGTGCTTGATTTGTGGGATGAATGTTTTGAGGCTATGTCATCAGTCTCTACAGCTGCTACATACATGAACTCTCTTCTCTTCAGCACACCTTCCTCATCTTGCCCAGCTACTGTCTCTCTTTCTCCTCTTCAATTATCTATCACCCCTGCTCTTCCTCCTCCACAAGTTGCCGATGCTAATATAGTATCACTTGGTGATGAGTCAGACTATGGTGATGATTCCTATTGGTGCATATACAATTTATTCTCATGAATGATGATCTCTGATGAGATCTCTCAGTCCCAACTATGGCCTGGACAACAGTACCATCTAGGGTCAAGCTGCAGAGGTCAAGCATCTCCACTTCCTCAGTCTCACCCAAGAGCCTCCTTGTCAGTGCTGTTCCATGGGACACCACATGAAATTCACAACTTTGATGGACCACATGTAATGGACTTTGTTGCTGCTATAAATATATGCTCATCTGTTGATCAGGGATGCCCTATTTGAGTTTTATCTTTGCTTGATCCTGTATAATTTTCTTGTATAATTGTAGACAATAACTCTGAGAATAAATATGTTGCTTGCTATGCTTACAGGAATTATAAGTTTGATGATCATGTGCTCTTAGACAGTGGTACTTCTAGGCACTTTATCCCTTTCATCAAGGATTTCACTGAGTATTCTCTCAGAAATTACAGTATATTATAGTATATGTGAAACTGCCAATAAAAAAGCACTCTTGAATGTGATTGGATGTAGGTCTGTTCTGATTAAGCTAGAGATCAATGGAAAGTTGAAAACACAAACTCTGTGGCCAGTTTATCACATTCCAGGTTTGGCAAATTGCCTTTTCTCCCTCAGTATATTTATGCAATGAGGTTTCAGAGTTGAAGTGAGTAAAAATGAAACTTGTGTTCTTGGCAAATTAGATAGTACCCACTTGATTGTGAAATCTTGCTCAAAAGGGGAAAGTCTGTATTAAATTCACTGCAATGTCATTTGATCTCAGATTAATGTTGTGATGACCCTGTATGATGCTGATTATGACATCTAGCACTGTCAATTTGGACACCCTTTGAGAAATGTTCTTAGGCACTGTTTTGAAAATATCTCCAGCTTCTCTAATGTTGAGATTCTAAACAAAGATCCAATCTGTCCTGGTTGCATTCTTGGTAAGATGCACTAATAGAGCTTCTCTTCTTCAGAGAAGCATGATCTGACATATCTTGGATTGATCTATGCTAATCTCCTTGAGTTCCCTACTGAATCTTATTATTGAAAGAAGTGGTGCCTCACCCTTCTTGATGATTACTCTTCTCATGCCTAGATTTTCTTCCTTTGGCATAAGTCAGAGATATTAGCTACTTTCAAGAAGTTTAAAGTACTTATTGAAAAGCAGAGTGGTTGCCTGATTAAACAACTCTGTACAGATTGGAGGAGAGAGTTTTTATCTTCAGAATTTATTGCATTGCTGAAATCACACAGTATTGTTCATGAGACATCTGCACCTCACGTGCACTAACAGAGTGGATGTGCAGAGTGCTTGAATCAGACTTTGAGCACCAAGGCTCAGTCACTTCACCTCCACACCTGTCTCACTGAAAACTTTTGGAAATTCATGATGAGCACTGCTGTTCATCTCTACAATAGAACTCCAGTTCAATGTCTTGCATAAAAAACTCCAATTGAAGTCATGTCTGGGTGTAAGCCTGATGTAAGTTATCTTAAGGTATTTAGCTGTGGCACATATGTCTTTATCTCTGAGGAAAAGTGCAAAAATAAATTAAGTGCAAGATCTGAACCTATGATCTTTCTCAGATATGAGCAAGGCTCAAAAGCATACTATTTTCTGAGACATACCCACAATAACTCTATTTTTGTGAGTTCCACAGCATTATTCAACAAAGAGTGATTTCCTTATTGTACTGGAAAGTCTTGCTGAGACTTAAAAGAGCCACCTCCTCCACCAGTTCCTAGTACACCTTTAGATAATGGAAATGCTCCAAAAGACCCTATGGACCTTCCTACAAGGCCGAGTGCACCAAGTAGTCAGAGTCATCTGAGTCCTTCTGCTCCAACTCCTGCTCTGTCTTTTGCTGGACCTACTCCTGGTCCACCTCCACTTCCAGCACCTTCTACACAGACTAGGCCAAGTGCTTCACAGCCTTCAGTCTCAAGTCCTCCTTCACCATTCTCTCATGAGACCACTCCTTTGTGTTACAGTTCTCTGTACAGATATCCTAGTAGCTCTCTGCTGCATGGTAGTCCCATGAAAGAGTTGCCTGACCCTTCACCATCATCTCAACCTTGGACACCACCTGAGATGGAAGATGAACCCACTTCCTTACCTCATTATATGATCAGAATTTCTGGAGGTCATATGCCCACATATTTGCAGATCTAAGCTTCTTGATCATCACCAAAACCTCTATTACATCAGTCTGAGTGTGTTACTCAACCAGCCACAAATCCAGATGGCACTCCTAGGTTCACTTTCTCTTGTGATTTTCCCACTACTCTGTTTAATTCTTATGAAAATGAGGAACATGATGAAGTAGTTAACTAACCCAGTAGTAGATATAGTCATGGCAGATATGGACACACAGGCAGTAGACAATATGGACAGCCTAATAGGCCTGGTAATTCTGATGCTTTTAAAGTCAATGTGGTGAGAATAGTGAAAGAGGAGGGAGTAAGTTGTATGAAAATACTGTTAAATGCAGCATATGCACCAGAATTTGGTAAAATATCCAGACAAGAAGTCTTCACTGACCTTAAACAGTTATCACCAGAAGAATGATCTCAATAGTCAGATGCCTGCAAGGAAGAGCTTGATGCCCTGAAAAAGTGTCAGATATATCACTTAGTCCCACTCTCTGCAAATTGCAAAGTAATTAAAAATAGATGGGTCTTCCTCAAAAAGTCTGATAGACATCTTCATTCTCAACTTGTTGCACATGGTTTCTCTCAAGTCAAAGGAATCAACTATAATGAGTTATTCTCTCCAGTTGTTTGCTATGAAATGACTCATGTCATGCTCACCTTAGCTGTGCTTGAAGACATGAACATTGAGTTAGTTGATGTTAGAACTGCCTATCTTTATGGCAAACTGGATGAAGAAATCTACATGGAGCAACCTGAAGGATTTCATATTCCTGGAAAGGACCATCTCATGTAGAAACTTGACTGTGTATTATATGGCCTTAAGCAAGCTGGCTTAGCCTGGTGGTGAGAAGTTACTAAGAGTATGCTCGAATTCAGCTTTAAGTGATGCAAATCTGATGCTGGTGTCTATATTTCTCTTGACAAAAAGACTGGTCAACACATTTATGTGATCATCTATATTGATGATGTGCTTTTTATGGAAAAGGATGCTTCCCTGCTTTGTGCTAAAAAGCTTCAATTTATGAAGTGTTAAGAATGTCAAGACTAAGGAGAAATAAAGAAATTTCTTGGCATATGCATTTGGCATGATTGCAAAAATAGATGGATCTTTATTGATTAAGTCAGCTATCTAAAGAAAGTTCTTGAGCATTTCAGAATTGCTTCAGCACCAGCTCAAACTCCTCTCCCAGCTAGTTATCAGCTGCTTTCTAATGATAGCCCTGTCAATCCCCAATTGCATTTCACCTTCCAGCAGGTGATTGGGTCTCTTTTGTACCTGATGATCAGATCATGTCCAGATATTGCATTTGTAGTTATTAAGTTGTCTCAGCATGCCACAAATCCTTCACCAGATCATCTCCAAAAAGTCTATTATATTTGTTGCTATCTCTTGGCAATGAGAGACTATCACT
The DNA here is from genome assembly GCA_001563735.1 of Leucoagaricus sp. SymC.cos. Classification (NCBI taxonomy): domain Eukaryota; kingdom Fungi; phylum Basidiomycota; class Agaricomycetes; order Agaricales; family Agaricaceae; genus Leucoagaricus; species Leucoagaricus sp. SymC.cos. The sequence continues at coordinate 74,303 of KQ962666.1, forward strand.
TGACTATTGATGGTGCTAAAAAAGAGGGGATAATATGCTATTCAGATTCTGATTATGCCAGTGATCCTAGTACTCGAAAGAGCACCTCTAGTTACTTCTTAAATATTGGCTCCTGTGCAGTTATGTGGACTTGCCACTGCCAATTGGTCATAGCACTTTCTTCTACTGAAGCTGAGTATGTAGCACTCTCTGAAGCCTCACACCAATTGATGTGAATTAAAAATCTCTTCAGAGAACTTGGTTATGAGCTTTCCACTTTTCCTCTCTGTGGTGATAATATGGGATCTATCTTCTTGAGCTCTAATCCTGCACAAGAAAAACACTTGAAGCATATCAATGTCCATTGGCACTACATTTGAGATCTAGTTGATGAAAATAAGATTGCACCCTTGCACATTGAAGGAAAAAATAATTCTGCTGATCTTCTCACTAAAAATCTCAGCTATGACAAATTTGAAAAATTTAGGAATGCCTATAGCCTTGAGATCATTAGAGGAAAATATGCTGTTGAGAAACAGGATATAAAAATCAAACAAAAAGATGCTGAGTCTAGATCTGCTTGACTTAATTGTCACATCGATGCTTGAGTGAGGGGGAGTGTTGAATTAAGTAAATGCTCTACATGCCTATTCTATTATTAGTGTTACCAATAGGGTATCCAATATTTATGTTTACAATTGCGAGCATGGACTCCTTGCATTATATACATTACATTCATATTTGTTATGCCCTTGGACTCCATAGCATTAGCTCTTTTATGTCATTCACTATAGTAGTACATACATATTATTATAGGTAGTTCATTATTGCTTATGCATATACTCTAGCATTAGTATATAAGTAGTTAGTTTATGCTGTCATTCTTTAGTGGATTCTATCCTCTCTGTATTCTATTGTTGTTCTCTAGCAGCTCTCAACACTTCACTTATATTTTTGAGTTTTTATAACTGTCAACATTGTAAGTGACTAGTTCTTTCTATTCCTAGCACTGTGCTATGCTTTAGACTGCTTTCAACAGATCTCAGAGTCTGATTTATCATGCTGGGCCTTTGCTGGTTTGGGCTTTTCATTGGAAACTTTAACAAATGCACTTATCAGATTGAAAATCAGAGAGACATTAAGTTTTCCTTTCCCAGCTTGAGAAGCAATAGTTCTGAAGTATTTTTGGGTAACCTTAGACCATCCTGCCTCAGAAAAGGCAGTATGGGAGGTGGTCTCCTTTTCCTTGTCCTCTATCTTTTTAGAAAACTTGATAATATTAGTGCTCTTGTTATCAGCATCCTTGACTAATTTCACTGTCAAAATACCATTGCTCCAAAGAGTGATAGCTTGTTTAAGCTGGAAGAAATATCATGAGTTGAGTTCAAGGGCTAAATGGAAAGGAAACAAGAGAAAGAGAAGTGAAGAGAAACTTACAGCTATAGCCAAAATAGCCATTGCACTCCATAGCTGGTAGTCAGTTGAGTCAGAGATCAAACTGTTCACCCAAGTTGCCTCTTCAGTAATAAACCTGCTATAGTGAATAGTGGGTGTTTGAAGAAATAGTGGGCTTTGAAAGAAGCTGTGTGGTCTCTGCATAACAAATTAGCATATCTTCTATAGGGAAAGCAGAACTTACCACTTTGTCTTGATATTTATCTGCATTATTTCTGGGAACTGCATATAAAAATTGACAGTAATAAAGTACCCAGTCTGCCTATTTACAATGTTCAGCATCTGAATCACCAAATCTGTCCTCATCAGATTTGAAATATACAATGACAAACCATAGGGCCCTGAGGCCAATGGCATTCTTCCAATATGTGAGCCTCTGATTTGCCTAAGCCAAAGTATCAGTAGTTAGAAATGAACAAAATATGAAGGAACCTCACCAGCTGAAATTCTGGAGGGTCTTGACCATTGGGTAAATGGCCCTTTCTGTACTTGATATCATAGTTGGGTCTGATGCAAGCTTGGCAGATGATAGTCAGTACATTAACAATTTCTGATGCAGTAATATTCTAAGAGTATTTCTTAGTGGTGACCCAACCAATGAAAGGTGGCATAACAAGTTCCTTCTACTTGTCAATTAGTTGAGTCAGCTCCCATGGTAGATTGTCTTGAGTATATCAATTGCATTTCCTGCTTTTCACAGTTTTTGTAGAAGGTTTCATCTTCTTTCCCTTTGCAAGAACCTTTTTCAGGTTAGCTGTCAGCTTAATTGCTAGGAGGGCCTGTAGATAGCACAAATACAATACAATGTCAATATAAACAGAAAAAAATACTTACCTTACTATCTAGATGCTTTTCATGCTTCAGCAGACTTGACAGAGCATGATATTCTTCATCACCATTTATTTCTTCATGATCTAGGATACTGCCATATTCATTGATACATGATTCAAAGTTTGGGAGATCAGTTGTTGGCACTAGTAGAGAAGTGTGAGGCACAGAGCATGGCTTTGAAGTGTGTTGCCTTTCAGAGTTGCATTGTTTCTGTTTCTCCTTGTAATTGATGGCTGGCTGTTTAATTGCAGGACCTGGTAGGGCCAGAGCATTTGAGTTCTCTGATCACAATTTGTCATGCCAGGATCTGATAAGGTTGTATAGTGAGTGCTTGGTAGCTACAGAATGAATATGATACTTACTGCACATTTTGATTTCTGGCACTGGAGTTGGGTTGATGGTGGGGGTGAATAGTGAGGCTCAAAGGCACAGGTTCAAGCTCAGTCAAGAGAGATGGCTTGTGAGGGATTTGTTGGTGGAAGATCAGTGACATCAGTTGATGTTGAGCTTGTGATAGGCATACTCCCACAGTGCTCAACACTAGCACATACCTGTTTCTCATACTCAATGCTAGTTTTGACATACTGGGTCAGTTTTCTTCTCTTTGTCTGGGCTGCAGTGAGAGTCTTGAAAAACAAAACACTATTAGTAAGTCATGATATAATAAAGTATTGTATGAAATAAGGACTTACTCTGTCAGTGACTTTCATCTCATTAGTTGGCTCTCAACAGCCCCTTTTTTGGCCTTTAGCCATATGGGACATGTTTCCAAATTCCTCTTCACAATTTACTGCATCCTCATACACTTGCTCCAGTCTCTCTTTGTCAATTACCCAGTTATCACTACTGAGTCTATACTCATCACTGGAAATCCTGCTAGATTCTTCATCTACTTCATTCTCTGGGTTGCAGTCCTTCACATCATCAACCACCTCCTCTATATCACTTGGAATAGACATCTCTTCTTTTTCATATGCTTTATCACCATTGCCACCCTCCTCCACTTCACCAATTTCATCTATACCCTTTATGTGAATATCCATTGGAAGACACTCTCATCTGCCCTTGTCACCAACCATCCTCAATTCAGCAGGCTGCATTTTGTAAGTCTTTCTCTTCAGGACATGACCTTCCTTCATGCTTGGAACAATGTCATGAATTGTGGGGAGCTAATCCTTTTTTCTCTTACACCACTATCATCACTTGTAGTTTTGGTCATGTTCTCTCTACACTATGTCTGATACAAGTCAGTATATATGAAATCTGAGCATGTGTCCTTGAGATGAGGACATTGAGAATGCTGAGTCAGAAATGTCCAGCCCTACTCCTTCTTAGGGAGGTGATGCTGAGATGGTGGGCCTCTCTACTCCTTGTGGTGCAGTCCTCCTAGCTGGGCTACCTGATCTCATCATGCCCATTTCTTGTAGGGGGAAGGGCAAGAAGAAGCAAAGCTCAGCTGCTGCTGAGCTTGCCTCCCCTCCACTGTGTCTGCTACTCTCAGTGTCCTGCCCTGCTACTCCTGCCCCTTTGGTCCTGGGTCTGTCTTCCAATGCTGAAGTTTTCACACCTTGCTGCTCTCTTCAGTGTGATCTGGCTCAATATGCCCAATCTACCACTTGTTTTAGTGGCCCTTGTTCTGCCTTTTCTAGTGAGATGCTGGATCTGGTCTCCTCTCTTAATAGTGCTCTTGCAGCCTTTGCTAGTAAGCCTTAGTCAGAGGAGCATGATTCTATACAACTTGCCCATACTCTGTTGGTGATAGTGGAATATGTTATTGCCTCAGGATAGCATATCCTACTCTTCAAGGATACTCCTAACATGCCCACTTTAGTTTTGACCTTGCATGGGTTACTATCTCATGATATTCTGCAGCCTCTGTCTTTAACTTGCAGTGTAGCTGACTCAGCTGGCCTAGCTCTCCCTGCCTCTCTGTATGGTCCTCTTTTCAAGGCTACTGCATCCTCCAGGCCCTTAAACATGCTCCTCTGCTCCAGCCTGCTAGGTCTTTCAAGTGCTCTCTGTCCCCTTCTTTCAGTGTCAGACATTCTTATACAGACACTGTTTGTGATGTCACAGCTCTGGTCAATTTGGCTAAGACTATGCCTGACCTACCCTCTGATAACATCACAGTCTTAGTCAACTTAGCCAAGACTGTACCTGATCTTCTATCTGATCACATCATTGTGATGCATTAGGCTTCTGTCCCTCCCCTTCCTTCTTGGAGGAAGGTGAAGTCTACTGTTTCTGGGCTGTTGCAGTGCCAGATTCTTGTCAAGTCTGAGGCAGTTATTTCTGTTTCAGTCTTTTCTTCTCTGGTTGGTGTTGCTAACCATTCTCTGACCAAGGATGACCTTTGGGTTGACTCTTGTGTTGCTGTCTATGGGGGGATTTCTCTCCTCACCTCACATGTTGTGACTGCTGAAGAGATTCTTTTTTTTTTTAAAAATCATAAATTTATAATGTGGGGCTTGATAGCAGTCCATGCCCAGGTTGGCAGCCCAGGATACCATTACAAATATACAACCAAAGACAACTACAAGAAGGCATAACAGGTCAAAACTACCTAAAAGTCTATCATAATCAGTGTCCAACAAATGCCACTGCACCCTACTCAGCTTTGAGTGGGGGCCTATGACAAAATTGAGGTTTCAGCAGCACTAGTTGAGTGCTCTCCTACCCTTGTGCTCCTCCTCTGCTATCTTCTGAGAAATTGCATTGAGCTCCACCATCCTCTTAGACAAGGCCATCTTCTCAGACAACCAAGCCTAATTGAAATAATAATGCCAATACAGGCACTGTCAGCCACTTGCATTGTGATCCCCTTTACAGTTCACACAGCAGATAGCATGTGGGCATGGGGCTCCCACAGGGGTTAGATCCTGGAGTGGGCAGGCAGAGGGGTTACCTCTGCAACAGGATGCATGTTGTCAATGACCAGTCTCAGTATGAGGGCCAGCACACTGAGGGTATTGGGGGGCCTGAGAATAACAGGCATAAGTGGAGTGGCTCCAGTGCCAGCAACACTGGCACAAAGAGATGCCTGAGTGAGAGTGGGCTGCACACACAAAGCATGAGGCTGGGCTGAATTGAAAGGAAGAACCAATCAGGCACTTAGTAGTAGTGCCAGACTGGGAGTTGAGAATGTTGAACCACACTGTGGTGGTATCAGCATGTCAGAAGTTGCACATCACACAAGGTGAATTTACAAGGGTAAAAGAAGCAGCTAAGTGAGACCTCCCCATAACTGCACAAACATTGTCAGTAGTGACCTGCTGGCCATCTGCCTTAAAGAAATGAATGTCCATGACCTTAAGGTAAGATCACAAGTGTGGAAAAGAGGTCTTGACACCACTCTCAGCAAGAGAGAGGAGACACACAATATCAGCCTTCACTAGGTCTATTTCATCCTGGAAGGCAACATGTGAGGTCAGAAGGGAGATCCCCCCATAAGTGAAGTAGCAGGAGTCAACCCAAAGGTTGCTCTTACTGAGGGAGCAGTTAGCAGCCCCAACCAGGCATACTGGGCTCTCACTTTATCCCCTATGCACTTGACCAAGCAGTTGCTTGGCATGAGGCAGTTCTCTGGTACTGATCCCCATCAATATCACTTTACCAGGCTTGGCTGCTCTGTGGAGAAGGTCAGGTCAGCTGTGGTTGATACCCTTTGGTATTATTCTATTCCAGTCACCCTGGAGACATTCAAGCCTGACACATTGGATGCTTGCCCAGGTAGGCATCTTATGGATTGCTTTGGCAATCACATCCAGGTTGTTGAGTTTGACTCTAAGAAGAAGGATGTCAACATCCAGTACTTGCTTGACATAGAGCTTAGAAGGGCTATCACACTCAATGACTGCATTGTAGCAGCCACTGATACTTCAGTGGGTCATAACAGGATGTTCCAGGCAGTTTCTGCTGCTTGGGTTTGGGTAGGCAGGGTGCTAGTGAGGCAGTCCCACCAGGCTGCTGGCAGAGTGACTGCTCCTGATGTGGAGCTTCACACCATTTGGATGGGCATTTTTGCTGCATGTGCACAGGAGGGCACCCATCATGTTGTCTTGTTCACTGACCACCCTGCTTCAGCTAGGTGGGTGGTGGATCCTTCTGTTGGCAGTGGGCAGGCTCAGGCTCTGCTTGTCTGCCATCACTTGCAAAAGTAGTTGGGGGAGGATCCCTCTTGCACTTTTGCATTTGTATAGGTTTGCTCCTCCTTGGAATGGCCATTGCATCATGCCATCTATTGCTTTGCGATAGACCCAACCTTCAAGGTGCCTATGGGGGAATCTCCCTTCATGACCCTTAATTACATTTGTACAGCCAAGGCTCAGGCTTGTCACAATGAGTGGACTAGGCAGTTCACCTCTTTGAGCTCCTCTGGGAGAGATTTTTTGCATTTCACGGATGTGGGGGGTAAATGGTTGGTACCCACTTACCTCTCAGGAGGTATGTAGCTTAAATATTTGCATGATTTACCTACCTGTGCATGAGTGTGCCAGGCAGTTTTGAAACATGCTCCTATCAGGGAGTTTAAACAGTGGTTTAAGCTCTCTGATGATCATTCTTGCCCTTGCAGGTCTGCTTATCTACAGATTCATGAGCATATTTTGACCAAGTGCACTGACTTTGGTCCCCCTCAGTGCTTCCCCAAGCTCTAGGAGGAGCTGCTGGAGTTTTGCAAAGAGAACTCTAAGGTGTTCTTCTTTGCACACCTCCTTGGAGGATAAGAACAGTGCAGCCACTCTTTGGCAGTTGCTGGGTTTCCTAGGGGTCTCTTTGGGCTCTTGGGGAGTCTGGCATTGGTAGCTGATGGGGGCTGTGCTAGTTGCTCCTTAGCGCTCACCAACTGCTTGTTGCAGGGGTGAGGGTGATGGATTTTACCTGCTCTTTGTCCACCTCTGAGTGTAGGGAGAACTTATTTTGGGTGTAGGCTGCCATATTTAGCTGAGCTGTGGTGAACTTTGGTTTATTGTAGATTAATTGTAGCATACTGTTGTAGTCATTGCAACTGGACTGCTAT
>KQ962666.1:104437-124280 GCA_001563735.1 Leucoagaricus sp. SymC.cos
CTCTCCTGACATGTCTAAGTCATCCCCAACCTTCTAATAACTTCACCTGTCCTTTTTATCTGTGTTTTACCTTTGAATATCCTCTTTATTGACTTACCTCCCCATGAACTTGCATTATGAGCTGCAGTTTGTGATTTTAATTAATATACCTTTATCCCTACACCACCAATTACATTTCTGCCTCTTCACCATGGACTCAGACTATGTGAAGGGAGTCATGGCCAAGTCACACATGGCCTCCTCCTTTGTTCTTGTAAACTCTCCTCAAGTGATGTGAAACTCTGCATGTTCAGACTCAGCTACAGTCTGGTTTGACATTGTTGACTCCCAGTCAGATGCTTCTGCTAAGGGCCTGATTAACTCTTCCTTCCAATTTGGTCCAGCCTTCTGTCCTGTGTGGGTGGCCCAGTCTCATGCCAGTGTCCCCATATATCAGTGTTGCTGGTACTGGGACATTTTACTTGTTCCTGCTGCTCACAGGCTCCCTGTTGCCTGTGGTGTTCTGGTCCTCATTTTGAGGCCAATCATTGCCTTCTCACTGGTTGTTGTTGGGGCAATCCCTCAGCCAACCCCTCTGTGCCAGCAACCATTGAGGGAGCCCCATGCCCTCATACTGCTCACTGTGTGAACTGTGGTGGTGAGCACAGTGCAAGTAACTGAAAGTGCCCATACTGGCAGCACCATTTCAACTGGGACTGGTTGGCCTGCAGGGCTAATCAGGACTGAGAGGGGCAGATGGCCACATCAAGTGTGACTTCCAAGAGGCAGGAGGATGAGCATTGAGATAGGGTGGCATTCCAGTGTTTGCATACTCACTGAGCACCTCCTGATTGCATTTGTGAGATCAAGTACTTGTTGTTTAGGTGGTATCTGGAGGGCAGGAAAATTGTTATCAAGTCAGTATAGACATTTGTGAGTTGGCTATGATTTCATAGTATGTAGTACAGCTTGAGTCATGTATTTATCATAGTCCCCAGGCATCTATAACCCAGGAGCAGACTGCTATCACACCCCACTATACAAATTTATAATTTTTTAAATAAAAAAAAAAAAGACCTACTCTCTGATTGCATCATCATAATATATCAGGTGTCTATTCCTCTGGTGCTCCCAAGGTGCAAGATCAAATTGACTGTCCCCAGTCCCTCTTATTGCTAGGTATTGGTCAAGATTGACCCCCTTTCTTCTTCTTCTCAGTTTCTAGCCCTCGTTGGGGCTGTCAACTGCTCTCTCAGTAAGAGTGACCTTTGGGTTGACTCTTGCTATTTCACTTATGGGGAGATTTCTCTCCTCATGTCTCATGTGGCTTCCCAGGCTGAGATTGACCTAGTGAAGGCCAGTGTTCAGTGCCTCCTCTCCCTTGCTGAGGGTGGGGTTGAGGCTGCACTTCCATGTTTGTGATCTTGTCTTAAGGTTATTGATGTTCCTTATTTCTAGGTTGATGGAATTACTTCTATTACTCCCAATGATGTCAGGCAGGTCATGGGGAAGTTCTACATGGCCTTGTCATTCTCTCTTGTGAATAGCCCTTAGGTTATGCATAACTTCTGATGTGCTGATACTACTACTGTATAGTTCAACATTCTTGACTCTTAGTTGGGTACTGTTACTAAGTGCCTAATTGGCTTCTTCTTTCAGTTCAGGCTGGCCTCATGCTTTGTGCATGCTGCTAGGACTTATTCTAGCATGCTTCTTTGCTGGTGCTGTTTGTACTGGGGTCACTCAACTTATGCCTACTATTTGCAGGCCTTACATTGCTTGCAGTGTACTGGTCCTCATACTGAGGCTGGTTATTGCTCTCATACCAGCTGTTGTCAGGATAATCTCTCAGCTAAACCACTCTACTCTATGACCCCTGAGAGAGCCCTATGCCTGCATACTGCCTGCTGTGTGAATTGTAAAGGGGATCACAGTGCTAGCAACTAATGGTGCCTATATCAGTGCTATTGTTTTGATCAGGCTTGGCTGTCTGAAAAGATGGCTTTGTCTGAAAGAATGTTGGACCTCAATGTGATTTTTCAGAAGACAGTGGAGGAGGGGCACAAGAGTAGGAGGGCACTTAACTGGCACTGCTGAAATCTCTAACTTTGTCATAGGCCCCCATCTAAAGCAGAGTAGGATGAGGTGGCATTGGTTAGAGATTGATTTTGATAGACAATTATATAGTTTTGACCTGTTATGTATTCTTGTAGTTGATTTTAGTTGTACTCCTGTAATGGTATCCTGGGCTACCAACCCAAGCATGGACTGCTATCAGGCCCCACATTATAAATATAAATATATATATATATATATATTTAAAAAAAGACTTGTGGGGAGCCCAGACTCACAATGTGCACAAAGAACTGGCTTAAAGCACTTCTGAGCCACAAGTAAATATAGAACAGCTTCATCCAGAGGCTCTTCCTCCCATTCAAGAATAGATCTATACTTTTTAGCTTGAACATTTTTACATGTGTGCTTTGCAGTTGGTGATTTAGTAATACTGGGATCCTGGGTTTCATGAGTGGATTGTTTAATTGTGACTCAATGTGAAACTTACTGATAGATTATGAATATGGCCTCATTTTGTACCTGCAGTTAAAGTGCTCTTGAAAAATATTAAAGAGTCTCTACTTGCCTGGACAGTAGACTCAGCCATCTGCTCTCTTGCAGCTGTAACTTCTGCTTGAATGGGCTGGGGCTTCTCCACAGGACCAGTCATGTCTTCTCCAGTTAGCAGCAGTGCAAGAAACTTGTTTCTCTTATTTTAGTCTACAGGCTCTTTTGAGAAGGCCTTATCCCTCTGTGTCCTGACAACCTTTCCATGCTTGACATGTGCTGGCCTTGTGGGAGTGGTGGTGGTGGTGTTTGCATAATAGGTGGCTTCTTCAAGCTCAATCACTAAGACAGCTTTAGTGTTATTTTCAGCCTGCTTTTTCTTCTTTGTCTTTTCTTCTTTGTTCATTGCCTTCACAGTCTTTCCATCTTGTCCTTTTTGATGAGGGGCTCTGGCATCAAGTACAACTTGTCCTGGACAGGCCTTCATAGAGGAAGGCCAAATATTATATAGTAGTATAGGTTTATTTCTGCTAATAGTAAGCTTTTTTTTTTAGTTCTAGTGTTTTGTTGGCTCACCTATGGCATGTGTATCAAGTTTTCACTGCAATATATGGAGGAGTGGTGGCAGTGGTGGTGGTTTAAGTTGAGACTACAAATAATGCTCCACACTTCAATTGAACCAGCCAAATTAGTAGCCAAACTTTGGAGATGTTGTGTGCATCTTACAGTTACAGTAAGTCATGCACTGCTAGGATCCTGAACATTTGCTAACTCCTCCCTCTCTGCCTCTGTCTCTGTAGCTACTGATGAATCAGGGAGAAAATTTACCACAGAGTGAAATTTTAGGTTCTGCTTTCTAGTTGAAGGATGTGGGCAGTGAACAAAAACATGAGAAGGCCTGCAACAATATTCTAAATGGGCCCATGACTCTTTGAGATCTTCAGTAACAAGTCAGAGCCTAATGAGAAGGATCCACAAATGTATGTACCAGATTACTGGGTAAGTGAAGTTTCTTTCAGTTGTGTTCTGTTAACAAACTGACCTCTTCATAAGCCAGATCTCTCCTTCAACCTACTGGCTTAGTTTGATGTTGAGTGGAGCTCAAACCTTTCAGGTTCCCAGGAATCCCTTTCATCAAAGTCCTCTTTTTATGATGACAATTGGTAAGTGTTAACTTCTTGTGTTGTTTCTTTCAGCTAACCACAATTTTGCATTGAACCCATGATACTTTGTCTGTTATTCAAAGTCCTCTTCTTCCAGAATCTTATCAACCCCAGCAACAGAGTTTCAAGAAAGACTTGCCAGCTTCTGAGTTTATCTCTCACCTTGAACTGGACCCTATGGAACACCATGAACCCTTCAATCCAAATATCAATGCCATAAATGGTTGTAATGCAGACAGCTCTGGCTTCTCACACAATATTGGTGAGTCTCTTGCTGTTCAAGTAACAATATCCCTCACAAAATTTGTTTCTCCTAGCAGATACCTCACATAGATCTGCCAACTCTGCTAGCTTGTCCTTTGACAACATAGAGCAATCATACAACATGTATGACATTGAGGAGGATATAATGATTGAGTGCAAGTACCATCTCTTCATGACAGGTAGGCTCTTTCTCTTGATGTTGCATCATGTGTTGATCCTATTCCATTTAAGGTGACATCTGTGACTGTGATGGTAGTTTCCTCCATGCTAACTCCCCTCTGCCTCCACCAGATGAAAGTTACAGGTATAAAGGCAATTGGTACCCCTTTGAGAATGAATGACAATTCAAGGTGGTAGATTTCCTCTACTGTGAAAGCTTGATGTTGGCTGAGTAAGCTCATGTCACTTTGGGGTAAAAGTTGACCATTCAAGAATCATGACACTCTTTATTTGATGGTTGATAAAATACCTTAGAGTAATATCAAATAGAAGAATGCCAGTATTTCTTATTAGAGCCCTGTTCCAGAAGGACTCCATCTATCATGGATGGACATGCAGTATGATTTCTAGTACTGAGACCCCCTCAAGCTTATCAAAAGCATTATCAGTAATCCTAATTTTTCAAATCACTTTGATTATTCTCTGTGTCATGAATATGCTGGGACTAGCCACCATTTCCAGCACTTTATGTCTGAAGATTGGGCCTCGCATCAAGCAGTAAGTATCACAATTCTTGAAATAAAAACCAGAATATTTATAATTACAAGGACATTATTAGTGAAGACTAGAACACTTGTAGTGCCATGTTTGTCCCCATTTTACTTGGGAGTGACAAGACCACAGTCTCAGTCAGCACTGGCAATAACTCTTATTGGCCAGTATATCTATCTATTAGTAATATTCATAACAATGCACATTGAGGTCATTGCAATAGCATTGTTCTACTTGGTTTTCTTGCAGATATCAAGGGTGAGTACTTACTACAACATCTTCCCCCCTTATATTTCAAACCTGTCTCATAATCTATTGCTAGCTGAAAAGAAGGACCAAGGCACAGAGGTATACATGAAGTTTTGTCATCAAGCCTTGCACTCCTCACTCTCACACATGCTCCAAAGTCTTAAACTTGGGATGACATGTCCAGAGGTTGTATAATGTGGAAATGGCCATTTTCACAGAGATATTTTTGGTTTTGGCCCATATATTGCTGATTACCCAGAACAGTGTACACTGTTGTGTATTGTTCAGTGTTGGTGCCCTAAGTGAGTGATAAATCTGTGAGCCTAGCCATGTATATATACTTATAACAACAATAGGTATATATTATTACCATCATATGATCTGAAGTATTTACCTTCTGGACCAATCATTCTAAGAATTGTAAAGCATTCAGCAGCTATAGCTGCACAGCATAAGGATTGTACCCTTACAATGGACTTTTATTACTATGCATTTCACTTTCACTTTTATCTTTTATTTGACTTATCACCTCAACCTACTATTCCCATTATTTACTTATATAATGCCCCTTCATGTAATGCTGGTCAGCATCTCTAATTGGTGATGAGAATTGACGTCGAGACACACTGATGTCATATGGAGCTCACTAGGAGCATCTGAATTTAGGCACTCACTTATTATCTCATTATGTTTCTTTTTTCCCTCATGTCTCATATTTTTTCCCTAATTGTCATACCTTATATAAATGTATTGTAAATGTCTAGTAATTAACATCTTTGTCTATGTGCACTCATCACATACATACTCATATTGTCCCCATTTGTCCTCTTTTGTCCCCTGCATGAAAACCTCACTTATTAGGTTATGGGCCCCATTGTCGAATCATCTTCTGAAACTTTGCAGTTTCTGAAGCTTAATGGTATGAACTATCATATATGGGCCAACAATATGAAGGCCACTCTTCAAGCCAAATCCCTCTGGGGAATTGTCTCTGGCTATGAATGATGCCCTCCTCAACCCCCTTCCCAATTCTCTAAACTTGTCACTGCACAAGCTGCCAAAATTGCTAAAACCTCTTCTACTGGTAAAGAGAAAGAGGGAACTTCCATGGCAGACCTCTATACTGGTCCTAGTGTTCTCGAGGTTCTTCAGTCTAACAACTATAGGAATTGGGAGTTAGCTACTGACCATTATGAGAGGTGGCTGAATTGAGACAATGCTGCTATGGGTTTAATGCAAAATGCCATTGAATATACACAGTGTGAGTCTGTTGTTGACTCTGAACACACTGGTGATATGTAGAATTGTCTTTGCTTAAACTTCTTCGATCAGTGAAAAGGGATCAACATCTATTATCACTATCAGCAGTTGTATACATAAAAATGGGATGGGACCTCACCTGTGTCCAACCACATTGCATTCTATCTCAATATCCATTGTCAATTCATCAAAGCCAGTCACCTTGTTGATGATACTACCATTATTAACACTCTCCTCCTTTCACTTCCTTGCACTCCTATTTGGGATGTTGTCAAGCAACATTTGTTGTATAAAGGTAATGACCTTACCCTGGATCATGTTGCAACAGAGCTTTCTTCTGTTCATGACCAAATCACCCAAGAAGCTCTTGCTGATAGTGTCAATAATAAAATGAAGACACTCATGCTCATAGCTACACAACCAGGATCTTTGAATAAGAAAGGTGGTGGAAATAGTGGTGGTGGTAAAGGTGGGGGAAAGAAGAGAAATGATGAGTCAAAAAAGGATTGGGCCAAGCACTTGGCTAAACCCAAGGATACCTGCAATAAATGTGGCCAAAAGGGACATTGGAGTCCCAATTGTCTCAACAAATCACAAGAAGGTGAAGAAACTGCTCACCTCACTGTGGACAATTTAAAATCCCCTAGTTCTTGTGAAGTTGGAAAAGTCTTTATGGCCACAACTCACTTTTGCAATAATCATCCTAGCATCTTCCTCGACTCTGCTGTGACTTGCCACATGTTTTGCAATTGCGACCTCTTCTCTTCATTTGAAGACCTAAATGACAACTATGTCTCCACTGGTGGTTCTAACTGAGTGTCTGCTCAAGGCCATGGTACTATTTGCTTCCAATCTCATATTCACCCTGACTTCCTATCCAATATCATTCTCAGTAACATCCTTTATGTGCCTGACTTGGGTACTAACCTTGTTAGTCTTGGCACTCTGCAGTATGCAGGTGCCAAGATCCATGGGCTAGACAATGAATTAGTAGTATCTCTGAATGGAGAAGATGTCAACCCTTCTTTCCCATACACCATCACCTTTGCTCTGGGGTGCCTCTTTCTTTGTGGTCTTGCTGCCCTCCTAGGGTCACTCACAGTCTGCTATCCTCACTGTTTTAGGGTTCATGGTGTCCATTCCTTACTGCAGGGTGCACTGGATGTTCTAGTGCACCTCAGCTCTTTTGGTGTTAAGTTGAGTGTGCTTCAGCTGTACTCCTCCACCTTTTTCCATGCCTTCCTAGGCCTTGCCTGGGTTGGCATCCCCTCTCTCTTGGCCTGGCCTTTTGGCCCCCTTCTGCTTCAGCAGTTGGGTCAGGCCTCTTTGCTGGTCTGAGCACATCTATACTGTGCTTGGGCCATGCATGTCCCCTGGTCACCCTTGTGGCCCCCTGTTTCCAAACCTGCAGTTCTGCTAAGTAAGCAGCCACTATTTTGGTCAAGCGCTCTTTTGCGCTTGACTCATTTTCCTTCTTTCCAGCTGGTCTCCCACTGGCCCTCTCAGCTCTGGTGCTACTCTACCACTGGGGTCCTCTTCTCTATGGGGTGTTGAGTCAAGTTTGCTCCTCTGTCCCTCCCTCCTTTCCTGGTATACTGGTCCTTGTGATTGGCTACCACATCCCAGGTCCTTGCAGGGGTAACCCCTCTGCACTGCCTTCCCAGGGCCTGATCCCCACAGGAGCCCTATGCCTGCATGCTGTGCACTGTGCTAGTCACAGTGTCACAACTTATTATGCCCACCTAGTGTTGCTGCTAAGGCAGTGGGCATTTCAGGCTATCTCTTAGAAGACATCAGTGGTTGAGCACATGGGTGGGTGCTCACTTGACCTCTCCCAACAAAACTGAAATATCAACAAGGCCCCTGTTTTGAGGGGGGCATTAGATAGTCACTAGTCTTGGTAGACAATTTGGACTCTTCCTGTAGTGTTCCTTATTTAGTCATTTCTGGCCCTCCCCCTGTAACAGTAGCCCAGGCTTATGAGCCTGGAGCTGGACTGCTATTGTGCACTGGTATATAAATTTTTGAGTTAAAAAAAAAAGAATGGAGAAGACATTATACATGTGACTCTTACAGGATTGACAGGCACCCTTTATAAAGTCCATTACAAAGGAATCACAAAGTGACATTGTGCTCACCTTGTGAAACAAGATTCTATGCAACTTTGGCACCAATGTTTGGGGCACTTAAGCCCTTCCACAATTTGCACTATGAAACAAATGAATTTAGTTCAAGGTCTTAAAATCCATTCACCAAAGGATTACGATTACCTGTGTGCTAGTTGCACACATGGAAAATCTCATTGACTACCTCTTGCAAATGCAAGGACTACCCATTATAATAAAATGGAGTTAGTTGTTATGGATCTTACTGGACCAATAAACATGTCTATCTGGGATGGGTATTCATATGCTCTTGTTAGTGTTGAAGTTAGTTGCTGATACCCCATTGCATGCCTCTTGAAATCAAAAGAGAAGGTTGGAACAGCCATTCGAGACATTGTAGCCATGTTGAAAAGGCAGTCAGGCATCAAAGTTCATTATTTTCAAAGTAATAACAGCATTGAATTCATCAATTCTGCAATGGAGAAATTTTGTCCTCTCAATGGAATTATACACAAAACAACAAATCTATGCCATCCTGAACAAAATGGCATTGCTGAACATGCCATCACTGTTTTCCTCAAGATGATGCATTCTATGTTACATGCTGCCGAGATAGATCTTTGTTATTGGAGGGAAGCATTCATGTATACTGTTTACATTCATTCCTTTACTGCTACATCAGGACTCAAGGGGATAGTCCCCTATGAGGCCTGGACTGGTTGTAAACCAGACATTTCCCATCTCCACATTTTTGGTTTCCTTGGATGGGCACTTGTCCCAAAAGAGGTTCAACATGGTAAACTCAAATCAAGGGCAGTAAAGGTTCAAATGTTGGGTTGGTGGGTCAATGAAACAAAGTGTTGGCATTTGGAAGATCTCGAAAACAGCAAGCTTATTGCCTCACACAATGTTCAGTTTAATGAGAATAAGACTCCAAGCAAACTCACATTGATTAATCTCCCTAAATCATCTCCTGATGAAATCAATCAGCTCATGGATGAAGCCATACATGAATTCAACTCTGAAGTTGAGTCTTCACCCACCAAATCCACTAGTAGACAATCTTCAAGTCCCCTTTCTTCAATTTCACCTCAGCATGATCCCACTGATTCTTCCTCTACTCCTAAAAGGCCTAACAAGTGGGAGAATTTTCCCTGTTGTGATCCCTCAAGTTGTGTGTGTAAACCTACTCAATATTACATCCAAGATGAATTGACACATTTGGCTTTTCTTACTGTCAATGGGGAACCTGATTCCTATCAAGAAATGATCAAATCTTCGAATGTTGAAGACTGGAAAGAGGCCATCAAGACTGAATATG
Organism: Leucoagaricus sp. SymC.cos; assembly: GCA_001563735.1. Taxonomy (NCBI): domain Eukaryota; kingdom Fungi; phylum Basidiomycota; class Agaricomycetes; order Agaricales; family Agaricaceae; genus Leucoagaricus; species Leucoagaricus sp. SymC.cos. Next base: position 114,052 of record KQ962666.1, read on the forward strand.
GTCAATTGGAAGAGAAGGAAGTTTTTGAATGGGTAGATGACTTACCTGAAGGGAAGAAGGTGGTTGGCAGCTGTATTGTTTACTGTGAGAAGTTTGATAGTCATGGTAACCACATGAAATTTAAAGCTCACATTGTCGCTCATGGTTTCTCACAAGTTCCTGGTGAAGACTACACTGAGACCTTTTCCTCTGTTGCAAAATTCACTACTCTTCAAGTTTTCCTCTCCTTAGCTGCTTTCTTGGACTTTGATATCCACCAAGTTGACATTGTGGACATGTATCTTCAAGGAGACCTCAATGAAGACATCTATATGGAGGTACTGAAAGGTGTAGAAGATCTACATGCTGAGAGACAATACTGGAGGCTGAAGAAGGCATTATATGGCTTAAAGCAAGCTGGACAACAGTGGAAAAGGCAACTCCATGAAGTTCTTACAAGTCTGGGATTCATTTGAGCATTCACCAATGATTGTCTTTATATTCTGCATCAAAATGAGCAGATCATGCTCATTATCCTGGTGTATGTGGATGACATAGCAGTAGTGGGTCCCAATTTTTGTGAGATTATCTCATTTAAGAATCACCTCACTGATCATTTCAAGATCACCAATATCAGCAAGCTCAAATATATTCTTGGCATACAAGTTACTTGAGATTAGTCCAACCACAAGATCTACTTAGATCAATCTGCATATGTTCACAGGCTCATCGCAAGATTTGGCATGCAAAACTGTCACCTGATCTTGACCCCACTTGCTGTCAATCATGGCCTCTCTGTCACTCAATCCCCCACAATGCCTGATGACCAATGCACTTACAATGAATATGCTAAAGATATCAATTACCTCTCACTTGTCAGCTCACTACTCTTCGCAACTCAGACTCGACCTGATATCCAATTCTCTGTTGGCCTCATTGTGCAATTCATGGGAAATTCAGGTATTCCACATTTGGCAGCTGCCAAGCATGTCCTTCACTATCTCAAAGGCATGGCTGACTTCCAACTCACAATTGGGCAATGAAAAGAAGGAAGTTTTGACTTAGTGGGCTAGAGCAACTCCAACTGGGCACAAGATCTGGACATGAGGAAATCTGTAGGCAGCTTTGTATTCAATATTGCGAAAGGATCTGTTTCTTGGTCATCCAAGAAACAAAGTGTCATTGTCACATCATCCATTGAAGCCAAATATATCACATCTGCCAATGCCACTAAAGAAGCCATATGGCTCTGTGCCCTCTTCAAAGAACTCAATTTCCCACAAACCAAAGCCATGACTATTCATGCCAATAATCAAGGTTATATTGTGCTTGCTGGAAATCCAGTCTCTCACTCCCATGCTAAGCACATCAACATTCAACATCATTTCATTTGCAAATATGTTGAACAAGGGGACATTAAATTATGCTATGTGCCTATGAAGATTATGCTTGCAGATGTATTCATAAAAGCATTACCTCATGATGCCTTCATAAATTTTTGCAAATGCTTGGGGGTGCTCCCATGTATCTCATCAAGTAGGAGTGATGAGAATTGACATTGAGACACACTGATGTCATATGGAGCTCACTAGGAGCATCTGAATTTAGGTACTCACTTATTATCTCATTATGTTTCTTTTTCCCCTCATGTCTCATATTTTTCCCCTAATTGTCATATCTTATATAAATATATTGTAAATGTCTAGTAATTAACATCTTTGTCTACATGCACTCATCACATATATACTCATATTGTCCCCATTTGTTCTCTTTTGTCCCCTATGTGAAAACCTCACTCGTTAATTGGGAGCTGACCTTAAACCTACACTATGAGTACATACCCAATATGACACAGGCTTATTGTACTTTGATGTGAATTAAGGTTAAGTTCTGATATTCATAAGGCAAAGCCTTACATTTTTTACAATATCCCTGTATATTACATGTGTAAATATGTGTAGCCATATTATTGCTGAAAACAACAGTGATATTGCTGCAAAAACCCCATTCAAAGCTTTAACCTCACTAAATTAACCTTTCTGATGACTTCTCAAGGAAGCCACCTGCTGGGTCATTTTGAAGACCCAAATGATAATGCAATGGTGTCATATAATACCAACAATCTATGCTGGAGCACCACACTCACCACAGAGGTGCTGACCAATCAGATTATGGACACACACAAGGTTCATATGTCTGAGAACCAAACTGAGTCACAAGTGGGTTTAACTCTTCTTGATGTTGAACTGACACTAGCAGAATGATAGGAGGTACCAAAGAAACCTCTACCTAGTATCTTGCTGACAGAACAACTGTATGATGTATGGTCAGGACACATACATCTGCCCACACAAGAGAGTAGCTTATATATTATCACCAAAGGGATAGAAAACATATCCCTTCAATCTCCTGACATTTGAGCACTTGAGCTTGAAGAAGTATTTGAGGAAGAAGACAAGACTGAGTTGCTATTCCAAATGAATGATATGTCAAGCCCATATTGTTGAGAACAGATCTGTGCTCATGCACAGACTATAACAGAGGAATGGTTTCAAAGGAACCAAAGAGCTCCTCCCTCAGACAACCTCATTTATAGAGAGATGTACCTAAAGGCAATTCAATGCCTTTGTGAGAAATATAGAAATATTAAGAAGGGGATGAATTCCTCTCAATCTAATATATCAACACCTATAAATGAGGTGTATGGCACTTGAGAAACCAAAGTTTTTACTCAATTCAAGAAAGGACCTCAAGAAGGTAATTTTGACCTTTGAAGAACCAGCAACTTCAATCAGAATTGGCATGATTGAAGAGAACCCCCTTGAATATCCCCTAGCTCTCATTGGGTCCCAATAACCTCTTAGCCAGAACCACAACATCCACAATCACCTGTCTTATCTGAAATGACAAATACTGGCCAAGCTGTCAAACAGCTTAATGCACCATGATACCCAAACAAAAGTATTGAAGCTTACAAAGCATGAGTCAGTGCTCAACACTGATTAAAGAGGATAAATCCCCTTCAACCCAGCAACAATGCTGTGGTGAAAGCATCACAGCCCAATATATGAGAGGTAGATGAATCAGTTACTAATATAGTAACCACTTATCATTCAGCAAGAGTTGAATCAGTCCAAGTGACCAAATTAGATGACACACAGATGTCACTAGTGCCATCCATACTCATATCCCCCAACCAAAGAGACATGTTGCCATTGGCACAGCTCCCTTTTCTGATTTCATATAGTGTGGGAACCTCACCAGCCCCAGTGCTGGTTATGGCTCCTAGAATATTCATGGGTACAACCCATGGACAATCACCAAAGGTGAAACTAGAGGACATTACCTCTCAGGATCATAAAATGAACATCATTGATGTACTGAAAACCAATAAGGACCAGGCAAAAACAAAAGTGCCTGAGTCAATAGAGATATTTGACACAATAAAGGTGGAATCACCTTCCCTATTTACTCAATCTCTATCTCAGAAGAAAGATAAGGGGAAATGGCCATTATGGGATATAATAAAGCCTCTCATTATTTCACAGATGCCTTTAAAAACCCAGCTAGTGCTAAACATACCATCAACCTTGAGAATAGCTATGGCACCAGTGCCATGTATGTTATGACCTTAAGAACTAACTCAGGTTGCAACAGAGGCAAAGGCTTGAGGGCAAATAAGGGAAAAGTACAATTGGTAAAGTGTAAGGAATACAGTCCTCTACCTAAGGTTCTTATATTACTAACACAGTGTAATACAGAGTAAAAGAGAATGAGCAATACAGAGTAATACAGAATAGGGAGAAAATAGATACTACAGTCTACTGCAGTCCATGAGTCCTATGCAGAGTAAACTACCCAGAGTCATAACATCACCTCCTTCTCAGAGTTCATGTCCTCATGAATAAGTAACTAACAAAAATGTTCTTACTAAGATATGACATAGTGATGGAAGAGATACCTGATGATGGGAGTAACAGTAGTCTGAATAGAGGAAAGAGATGCCTCTTGATGATTTGTATGTATAGTGGGAAGAGATGTCAATAGGGAACTTTGCTCTGTTTTCTATCCCTGAACAATGAATTTGGCAAGGTCCTTCTTGACCCAGGTGATGGCAAATTGAGTATGGTGAGTGTCACAACTGATGAAGAAGGGAGTATTGTCAGGGCCCCCTTTGTAGATAATGATATGCTGGGAATTGTAGTAGGCCTGGGAGTTAGTATACTAGTTGAGAAACTTGGCCACGACATTGGCCCAGTATTCATTGTTGCTTTCTCCATGTTGTTGTAGAGTGTAGAATTGCCTGGGTGCAATAAAGTAGGTGGGGCTGGAGACTTTGAGAGAGTCAGTGCTGTGTTTCTGGAGAAAGGCATATAGGGCTTAGGCATCCTCAATTACTGTGGGTCCCATCATTCCTTCTGCAGAGATATTGTTGGAGTCATAGTTGTCCATGTTAACATCTTTTTCTTTAATGGGCTTCTCAACCTCTTGGGTCTCACTGGGAGTGGGTGCTAGGGGAGTACATTTGCCAGTAGGTAAGGGAACAGGGTATGGGTCAGTGTGAGCATAGAACTGAGTAACTTTGGCAATGTGGTTGATAATAAATTGTTCTCCAATGCCATTACATTCATGGAGCCATTGAGCAAGTATGCACTGAAGAGAGTGGGTCTTTGGGACTAAACAAGCAGTTCAGACATAGTGGAGGGTGTCAGCAATCCTTTCTACAAAGTCTTGGGCATCTGCCTCTTGATGGGCTCCAGTGCACAACTCAATCACATTGCCTTCCACATCTGCAAGGATTGTGGCTAGACTATGTGCAGAGCAGGTAAAGAAGTTTAGCTGTTCTTTTAAAATGGCCAGAGAGTTGATAGTGCAAGTGAGATTGTTGTACAGATAAAGGGAATCACAGAGGACTTGGTTCTGTAGTTCTATAGATTCTAGGTTGACATGACTTACTTCATCTATGGCTGCTCCTTCAGAGGTTCTGAATGCTAGAGGTCAGATTTTGGCTGTGGAACATTTGGCTGCTTGGAGAGTGGTAGGAAGTGGGGCTTCTGGTTTCTTCAATGATGAAGGTGACAGAGAAGTGGCTGCAGTTCAGAAAGACATCTGGGTGTATGATGTTACAATCAATGGAGTGGTCTTTTTCAGTAGTGATAGTAGCAGCAGTGATAATGGTAGTGAGAGTGATGGCTGAGATGCAAAAGATGGCAATGTAAACTCTAGGAGGTGTTGAGAGTATGCTGAGCAGGTTGTGTTGACTGGGTCTGTGGTTTTGATGTGACTTTTATAGATTTTTTGCATTTCATCCCCCTCTTCCATTAAGTTCACTCTGAGAACCTATCAAGGTATTCCTGGATTGCTTCCTCCATGTTCAACAGATGTGACTTTGGCAGCCACTGATCTTCTTCATCACTGTACCCTTTCCAATGGACTAGATACTGAGTTCCTCTACCCTGTTTTTAGTGACCTCAGATCTCCTCTACTTTCCACTCTTCCTTAGCATTGATGATGTCCGGTGGTGGTGGTGTAGGTCTTTGCTGGATTTTGAACTTGGGGTTCCTTGCTAGTGATAGGAGTGCCTTGTTGAAGATGTTGTGAATTACCCACTGATCTGGTAGTGTCAAGCAATACACACTATTCCCAATAATCTCTGAGATGAGAAAGGGGCCATATCTTCAATAGTTGAGCTTCTTACTGGGTTGATTTGTTGTGATGTTAGAAGCTTCAAACCATACATGGTCACTGACTTGATAGGACCAGGCTCTCTTTCTTTTTAAGTTGTATGTGGCCACCATACTCTTCTGGTTTTCCTCTATGCTTTCTGCTGCCACCTTCCTTACACTTGCAAGACTGGTGACAAAATCCTCTACTGTGGGTGCTGGTGATGTTGTTGTTATAATACCCTTCCAATAGTGCCTGCCATAGTTCAGGAAGAATGGGGAATGGTGTGTTGATGAGTGTTGCTTGTCATTATAGTGAAACTCTGCTGTGGCCAGCTAAGATGTGCAATCATTCTGTTTATAGGAAATATATTTCTAAAGGAAGTTCTCAACTTCTTGATTGATCCATTCTATCTGCCCATCAGTCTGAGGATGATAGGTGGTTGACGGGACATGTTTGATCCCAAGAGCTTTACATAGACCTTCCATGAACTTTGATGTGAATTGAGGTTCTCAATCACTGATGATCTTCTTTGGCAAGCCATGCAATTTTCAGATCTAGTCCTAATATAGAACAGCAAGTTGTCCTGCTGTTAGTGATGTTGTGGTGGGGATTAGTCATATCATCTTTGTGAAACAGTCAATGATAGTGAGAATAGTGTTGGGTCCATCAGAGGGAGGTAGTGGGCCAATTAGGTCCACAGAGATCTCTTCCCAAGGATATTCTGGAACAGGTAGAGGGTGTAAGGGGACTGCTTTCTGTTTTCTATGGATCTGTGTCCTCTGACACAGGTCACAACTGTTAACAAACCATTTGACATCTTGTTGCATGCCAGACCACCAGAAGTCTCTTGCCAATACCTTCAGTGTTTGATGTTGTCCTGGGTGGTCTGCATCTGGTGCCTCATGGAATTCTTGGATGACATGTCCTTATAGGTCATCTCTCAGTAGGACATAGACTCAGCTTTGAAAGTAAATAAGACCATCTACTTGAGACAACCCTTTGGTTAGATTATCCAGGTTTCTGAGTACCTCAGCTTCCTTGGTGTTACAATTCCAGATTTGTTGCTTGATATTGGAATTGATGAGGACTTTGAAATGTGCTTCATGCAGTAATATTACAGGAGTGATTGTTGTCTCCATTGGGTTTATTCATTACACAAAATTCTTGAGGATGGTGACCACCCTGTCTTCTTGCCAATTGGGTTTGTCACAGTGAGAGAGAATATCTGCCTTGGTATTGGTTTTGCTGGGTACATATCAGATGATGAAGTTGTAGTCTTGCTGCTTGAGGTACCAACACATCTGTCTCCCATTAAGCTTTTGAGGTTCCCTGAAGTATTTCAGGTTCTCATGGTCTGTCCAGACTTTAAATGTTTTCCTGGCATCTAGAAGGTATTGCCTCCAATCATGCAGTGCCTCAATGATAGCTAAGAGTTCTTTGTTATATATCTAATAGTTTCTTTCTGTAGGGCTCATTGTATGTGACATGAATGCAACAGGATGCTATTTGTTGTCTTGTTCCTGGGATAGAATAGCACCTATGGCATATCCTGATGTATCTGTTTTGACTTGAAACCTGCCATCTGGTCAAGAGAGGGTCAAGACAGGTTCTTCCATGATTCATAGTTTCAGAGTGTCAAATGCCTTCTGTTCATCACTTCCCCACTTCCATTCTGTTTTGCCTTTCAATGTGTTAAGGGGCCCTGTGATATTGCTAAATCCTTCAATAAACCATCTGTAGAAGTTGACAAAATCTAGGAAACTTTCTACTCCTTTGACATTGGTAGGAGTGTTCCAGTTCTGTATTGCCTCTATCTTTTGCTGTTCCATCTCCATTTTTCTGTTGCCAACTTCTACTCCCAAAATCAGTACCTTAGTTACTCCAAACTTGCATTTAGACTGCTTGAAATACAGATGTGCTAAACTGAAATTTTCAAGAACCTGAGTGTCTGTTCCTGGAGTTCTGCTTTGGATTGTGCTGGGATAAAAAAGTTGTCCATGTAGTTTGTTAATGTGCTAGTGTAGATCATTTCTTGGAAGATGATAGTCATCATATAGAAGAAGGTAGCAGAGGAGTTGCATAGTCTGAAGAACATAACTGTGGGCTTGAATAGACCATGATTGGTCAGAAATGTGGCTTTCCATCCATCTCCTTCCTTGATACAACCATTGTTGTAATTCTAAATGATGTTGAACTTGTTGAACAGTTTGGCATTTTTGAGTCAGTCCACTACTTCACTGATCAGGGGAATAGGGGTTTTATCCTTTACCATGTACTGGTTAATCTTCCTGTAGTCTTGTACCAATCATTCAGAGCTGTTTTTCTTTGGAATGAAAAAGCATGGTGCTATGTATTGTGATTTTGAGACATGAATTCTTCCCAACTTCAAGTTTTCATCAATGAATGCATTAAGCTCCTCTTCCTCTTCCAAGATCATGGGGTATACCTTTGCTTTGATATCAGCAATAGCATGGAGTCTTTATGACATCCTTTCATGACTTTCAAAGACAAAAATAACTTGCAATGTCTTCATCTGACCTTGAAAAAACCAAATGTCCATGACATCACTAATGTCTGAAAATGGTCAGGTATCAGTCAAAAGGCCAACTTGATGTATTTGAGGTGGCTCAAAGGCCACTCCAAAGACATATTAAAAGGAGGCCTTTCAGGTTGTGGTTATTGAGGCTCACAGATGTTCACCCCCTATGTCACACCTTTCTTATTAGTGCTCCAAAGACAATATATGATAATTAAACCCATTTTATTCATATCACTACATTTACTTACTACAACAACTGAAGGCAATGTCTATCTACAGTGAGGTTGCAAGGAAAATGAGAAAATTCAATTAAGGCACATATAATGTATAAAAACAGTTTATCAAAAAGCAGGAATCAACTAAGTGAAGCACATACAGTCCAGCCAGAGTGCATATAATCTATTGCAAGTGCATAAAGTTCTTCCAAAACATGCATATAGTCCTTCCAAAACATGCATATAGTCCTTCTAAAGTGTGCAGAGCAATTAAGAAAGCAAAGCATGATAGCAAAACAAGTCTATGCTGCTTGGACCATACCAACTGTTTCCCATTCTGGGTTGTAAAGGGGTTTGACATTGTCATCAAGGTTGTAAATCAGTTCTTTGTTGGATGGCAATGATTCCTTTGCCTTGTACTTGGCACCTCAGAGGTTTTTGATGGTGGCCTGTTCTGCAGCAGCAACAACAATGCTCCAGTGATAAGGGATCATTTTCAACATGCTAGCCATGTGGTGAATACCATATGCATCATGTGTCAGTCCACCAGCCTGAGGCTTCTTCTTAGCATTGTTGCCCCAGTTCTGGGATGAGAAGTAACTGTGGACACCAGAAGATGCAGAACAGTATCCCATGTCAACAGTGAAATAAAGTATGTGATGAATCTAATCAAGATAATGAGCAAGTCAGGCTATCAAGCTCAATACAAGGGTGCACCTACCACTAAAATCACCATTACAAGAGCTGAAGTGGGATGCTTGTGAAACTTGTAGTTTGTTGCACCTCACACTATTTCAAAGTGAACAGCAAGAACTTCAATAATCAGAGGACTTATAAAAAGGCACTATACAAAGGACATTAGTGGTTAAGATAATGAGTGGCCCAAAGATGAATGTACTCCAGGTTTCACCCCATTCTAACCTTCCTTGAATGTACTCCCCCACAGGAAGGGATAGCTGTTCTTCTTCCAATCTTTCCACTCCTTCTCAGTTGTCCCACCTAACCATTTGTGCACAAGCACCATATGTTCCATGTTGTTTTTGGCAGATTTCTGAAGTGTATCTTTGACCACTTGCTGAGCATACAAGAGGAATTTTGAGGTCCAATTGTTTGTGATATCACAGTGAACCTACAATAGAGCTTCAATTAGTTGTGATTAGATAGAACAATTGATACAGATATGCACAAGGAAGAGAATTAAGTTGAAGAATTCATAATTGGTCTTGTTTTCAGTGTTTGGAACAAGCTGGAGAGACAAGTCTGACTTGAACCAGTTGTTCCACACCTCTACAATTGCTTCATCCAACCCATAGTCTCAGGAGTTCAGCTGACCCAGGATATTGTAGATTCTCAGCATGATCTTGTCAAAGTATGTGGAGCAGAGCAAGATATTGAGGTCCTGGTGAGTGGAATGAAAGCATTCATGAGTTGGTTTTTCTTCTTCCCCACTCCTGTCTCTTTCCTCCTTCTTTGATGATCCTTTCTTGTTCTTCCCCTTATCTTTTGAAGTTGTTATAGGTCTTGTTCTGAGTGATGCTGATGTACACTTCCCACTTCATCATGGTATGTATTTATTTCTGTAGATTATGTGCTCATTCCTTTAACAATATTTTAGTTCCAAATTATCCTCACTCACTTGCCTGATTAGCTGATATGTTCAAGCTTGAAGAGACACTCACTGATGCTGTACACTGTTATCTCTATGACTATCTCAATTCTAATGCTGCAATTTCTGGAATGGAGGTGAATATCAATGATTGCCTGAATGTAGATCCCTATCGAATCAGAGTCAAGATCTATAATTCTGCTATCTTTTTTTTTTTTTTTTT
>KQ962666.1:129118-146638 GCA_001563735.1 Leucoagaricus sp. SymC.cos
TGCTCCCTTCTGCTTCAGTGGTCAGTTAGAGCACCTTCCCACTGGCTTGAGCATGCTCTGGTGTGCTTGGGCCATGCTCACCCCCTAGTCACCTTAGTGACCCCAGATCTACTGTTCAGCTGAATAAACTGCCACTATTTCTGTTGAGTGCTCTTTTGTACTTAACTCATTTTTCTTCTCTCAGGTCAGCTTTCCACTGTGCCCTATTTTCAGTCTTGGCTTGTTTGCTGGGGCCTTCCTTCCTTTCCAGTCTGGTGAGTGATAGCACTGGGCCCTCTCTTAGCATTGAGTTGAGTTTGCTCCTCCACTTCCTTTCCTTGTAGCCTTGCTCCTCTGCTCTTCTGCCAGCTTGTCATGGTTACCCCGTGGCATTCATGTTTTCACACTGGCATCTTCCAGAGGAGCTCTATGCCCTCTCACCACTTGTTGTCAAATACGTTGGGCAATCATACATCCCTACACTGGTGGCTAGTCTACTGTGAGCACTCTTTCTAAGACACTATTGGGTTGACCCCTTTGGACCATGTCCATGAGATCAAGTGCTCATCATTCAGTCAGTGACTGGAGGGTGGGGAAATCGAGATTAGGCTGGGACAGACATGGTACTGGTTTAGCTATGGACTATATTGCTTAGTTACAGTCTGAGATTATGTATTTATCATAGTTCCTGGGTTTCTGTCTGAGTGTGGACTGCAATTGAGCACTATGTAAAAAATTTGTGATTTTTTTTTTTAAAAAAAAAAGAAACCACAGAAACCTGCAGATGGTATAATGCTGCCATGTATGATTGATTAGAATAAACAATTGATCAATACTTAGCACAAAAGATAGTGTTACCAGAAGGCTATAAGCTGAATAAACCTTCAGAAAAAGCTGTTGTAACTTATAGTGATAGTGCAAAGTACAGCAACCTTAAGGATTTTGTCCTCAACTTATGCATTGATTACTCAATGAAAGAGCTGGGTGGAAACTTGGATAACCCACAAGAGGATAATACAGATATAACCTGTATATTTGCACTACAATGCCACTTAATTGGTGAAGCAAAGGACATGTATAACTGACATGTTATGAGTATTAATCATAGTAAATACAATTGGACTTTCAAATCTGTAATAATAGCTCTATATAGCCAATTCATGCAACCAACTTCAATGCATGAAGCTTGTAAGAGCCTGCAAACCATCAGTAGAAGAAGGTGTCCAAACCTTCTATGATCACATACTAGACTATGCAAGGGCAATGGCCATATACCCTGACAATTATTCTTTAGTCTGGACATTCATGCAAGGTATACCAAGCATGATGTCTGAATATCTCATGTTCAACAAGAGACTCTCTCCTGAAGTGAACAGTATTGAAGATTTTGTTGAGCACACACTCAACTATGAACATCATAAAGATGTTAGTGCTTTCTTCCAAAAGGAGATTAAAGAAAGAACAAGCAACATGAGTTTGGAAACAGTTCCAAAAAATACTATCCAAGCTGAAAGCAGCTTGGGTTTCAAAGAAGATATCAGCTGGTCATGATAGAATACCAGCTAATGAACTAAGACATCCTCCAATGCCTAGAAAATCTGACAGACAGCCAGATAATAAGCTATATAGAAGGAATATGTCATTTGAGAAACTAAAGGACAATCTAAGGTATGCTAATAAGACATTACCCCAGGCTGGCCCTGGACCCAGTGCAGCACAGCCTTGCCAAAAATGTGGTGGCATTGACCATTGGGCAGAAAATGCTCTCAAGATAGCAAAGGTAAAAGTTACCTTAAAGCAGCACATACTATTACAGAAAGAGGTGATAAATTAAATTATATAGACAATGGATCCAGAGAGGATCCACCAAATGAGAACAACAATGAGGCTGACAATAATGAACCTCAGGAACCTGATTCTAGCAAGGATAAATATGTTGAAGTTGAAGTTATTGAGTCTTTTTTTTTAAAAAAAAAATCAAAAATTTATTATGTAGTGCATGATAGCAGTCCACACCCCAGGAGAGCTTGGAGAACTATGATAAATACAAAAATACCATCAAGCTATAACTAAGTAGCATAGTCCATAGCTAAACTAGTGCAATATCTGTCCCAGCTTAACTTCAATTTCCCAGTCCTCCAGTTATCAACCAAACAAGAGGTACTTGATCTCATGAATGTGATCTGAAGGGGTTGACCTAACAGTGCCTTGGAAATAGCATATACAGTAGACTAGCTGCCAGCGCAGAGATGATCAGTTGCCTATTGCAGTTGACAACAAGTGGTGAGAGGACATGGAGCTTCCTTGGAAGATGCCAGCACAATAACATGAGCACTATGGGGTGACCATGATGAACTGGCAGTAGAGCAGAGGAGCAAAGCTACAACTCTGCAGAAAGGAGAAGAAAGGCAGAGAAGCAAACTCAACTCAACACCAAGAGAGGGGCCCCAGTAAAACTCCAAAATGGGCATGCCAGGACCGGAGTGGGCATAGGGGAAAGCCAGCCTGAAAAAAAAAGAGAATGAGTCAAGCATAAAAGAGTGCTTAACAAAAATAGCAGCAGCTTATTCAGCTGAACTGTGGATTTGGGGGCTATAAAGGTGACTAGAGGACAGGCATGGCCCAAGTGCACCAGAGCACACTCAAGCCAGCAGAAGAGCTCTAACCAACTGGTGAAGCAGAAGGGAGCAGGAGCAGGAGAGCAGAAGGAGCAGAAACTGCTCCCTCAATGCAGAAAAGAGGGTAGAGGAGTGAACTCTACTCAATGCCAAAAGGAGTGGGTAGATATAACAGACATCCCAGCTGCAGTAAGGAATGAACACCATGAACCCTTGAACAGTGAGGATGCATGATCTGTGAGTGACCTAGAAGGTGGCAAGGTTATGGAAGAGGATGCACCCCAGAGTGAAGGTGGTGGTATGTGGGAAAGAAGGGTTGGAAGTTATTGAGTCAGACTATGGATCTGACATAGACAAAGACTATGAATTTGGAGTCATGATTCAAGATGTAAACAACAATGAGATCATCATTAATGGGCTCACTGTAGAGCCATCTCTTACTCCAGAAGATAAAGCAAAAAGGAGTGAGAATGAGAAAGTAAAAATAAGGAGAGTAACTCTCCTTAAGCATAAGGACAAAATAATGCATCCTCAAGCAAAACCTAGCAAGAAGCAATGTCTTGCTATATTGATAGATGTCAATGGCATATGTGCATAGATGCTATGGAACTTGGGTAGTACTACTACAGGCATAACTCTGAGTTTTGCTCACATAGCAGGAACCAAAGTCTATAATCTCATGGACCCACATACACTCCAGTTGGGAATAGTTAGAAGCCATTCAACTATCAATTTTGGAGCTAACATTGAGATAAAGATGGGAGATGCTCCCATTAGAACATATGCCAATATAGTGAATTTTGATTGCTACAATATAATCATTAGCATACTATTCATGTGAGCCAATAACATTGTACTTGATTTTGTTAAGAACAAAGTAAGAATGGGAGATCAGGTCTACAAGGTAGTAGATATAGCTGGTAAATCTGACAGTTGATTGCAACATCACCAAGCAGTAGAGAAAGGAGGGAAAGAATGACTCCCTCAGGATGCTTGTAAAGAACAAACTTGATGAACATCAGTAGAAGATCTTCAAGAAGATCACAGTAGCCATATTGATGATATGCTACCAATTGACTTGAAACACATATTGGAGGACATTGAAATTCAAAGGATTCTTGAGAGAGGAAAAATGAGAGAAGAAAACCTCAAAAATCTAAATAAACTTTGTCAAAACAATGAAAAAATACAAGTAAAGAGGTAGAAATACCTCAAGAAACACAACAATCACTAACCACAAAGAGTATATATGCACCCTCTGAACTGAATGGAGGGCCTCAACAGGCCTTTTAAGACCTCATGGCCACTGTAGATGAGCATAAATTGTATGATACTTCAACAAGACCACCACAATTCAAGTGGTATTATGATGCTCAAATGGCTGATGAATGGAATGCCATGGTATGTGGCATATAGAAAATGAAATATCCAGGAGATACTCTGCTGCCATTGACAGGATATATATATCTTGCAGAAAGAGAGGTCTTAGGGTCTCAGGAATTTACATGGTCATTTTACCCTCAGAAGCTAGCCAGAGAACAAATATTCAGTTTATTTACAACTAGGCTGCCCATTGAGGATGACCCAGAGACAAAGCTGCAAAACTTTTGCATAATAGAGGAACAATGTAGTCATTAGATGAAAAAGCTACCTGACAAATATATGAAGACTGACATACATACCTGTATTGAGAGAAAAGTAGTTCAAAGAGAACTAGGATATCATGCAGGGCCCACCTGAGAAATTACTGCCATCTTGTAAAGTAAACCATGAAATAAAACTGATTGATAGGAACAAAAGGTATAGATACCATCCACTCTGCTGACCTTGATCACTAAGAGATGAGTTTCATGACAAACTCATAAGGTACATAAGAGCTAAATAGTGGGAGCCTTGCTCTATGGACTAAGCTGTGCCACTACTCTGCATACTAAAGAAAGATGGTCAACTAAGGGCTGTCATGGATGTGAGGTGTCACAACAATAACACTATAAAGGATGTAACTCCTTTACCGGACCAAGAAGTTATCTGAGAAGACTTGGCCAGAGTGAAATATTGCTCAAAAATAGACCTAGCTAATGTGTATAAACAAGTACACATCTGCTTAGAAGATGTACCTAAATTGGCCTTTGCAACCATTGCAGGAACATACATCAGTAATGTGATGCAGCAAGGAGACTGTAATGCTCCTGCCACCTTTTAGCAGTTGATGACCACTATATTCCATGACATACTTGGTATCTGTGTACACATCTATTTAGATGATATATTCATCTATTTGGATACTATAGAGGAACACCAAACACATCTAACAATTGTGTTTGGTAGGTTATGTGAACAAAAGTTATATATCAAGCAGTCAAAATGCAACCTTTACACTGAATGGATAGAATGTCTTGGCCACATAATCAATGACAAGGGTATCTACCCTGATTTGGACAAATGCCATAGGCTGAGGGAATGGTGTGTTCCTTGCAACTACTATAACATCTAATGATTTGTTGGATTAATAAACTATCTTTCCAACTTTCTACCAGATGTTACTGCATACACTGGGCTGCTCATGTCTATGACAATGAATAGAACTCCATTCCATTGGAGGCTACTGCATCAGTGATGTTTTGACAGGATCAAAGCCATATGTGAAAAAACCCTGATTATCAAGCTAGTAGATACTTATAACAAGGACTCCAAATAGGTCATTTGTGATGTATCTAAAACAGGAATTGGAGCAATGTACAGTCAAGGACTATTGTGGACTGACTGCAGACCTGCCAGATTCATGTCCAAGAAATTTACATCAATGCAGCAAAACTATGCTGTTCATGAAATGGAAACACTTGTGATATTAGAAGCATTAATGAAGTGGAAAGATAAACTACTTAGATATAGAATCCATGTGATCACAGATCATAAAGCACTCAAGTTCTTTAAAACTCAATCTCACTTATCAGCCTGACAATACTGATGGATGGACTACATGTTGAGGTTTAACTTTGACATTACCTATGTGAAGAGAGAGTCAAACAAAATTGCCAACTGTTTATCTAGATACTATGAGAGCAATAAGCCAGGGAAGACACATGCTCTTGGAGACTACATTCAAGTTGCTTATAGAATCAACTACCAAGGAGATGATCTGCTACAGCAATGTGCTGAAAAGGTCAATGACCTCATAGTTCATATCAATGCTATTGATGATGAAAACCTATGATGAAGTAATCACCTTCATAAAAGGCAGGAACAACAAGAAATCAAAGCTCTTGAGCTTTAAGAGACAGCTCAGCAAGCTGCTGAGTCAGAGGAACCAATCTACCCAGAAACCTGAGATCAACCTAATTTCACTCTGGAGAATATGATATCAGACACAGATAGAGAAAATCCACTGGTTGAGATGACTGATAAGATCATAGAGTCAATTAAATTAGGATATGATAATGATCCTATATTTAGTGCAGTGAAGGAATCACCAAATAAATATAAAGACTTTATCATCAGTGATGATGGTATTATATGAAAAAAGATTAGCATAGAACAAAAAGTAGTCTGTATCCCTAATAATCAAAAGATCATTACACAGCTGCTCAACAAGGCACACAAAATTGTTGGTCACTTCAGAGACCAATATACTGGAGAATATCTTCACTGATGGTATTGGTGGCCTAAACTAGTGAAGGATTGCAGAGAATTCTGCAGATCCTGTGAAATGTGTGCCTGCACCAAGGTGCCAACTACAAAACCAAGAGGCAAAATATACCCTCTCCTGATCCCCACTAAATGATAGGATTCTATTAGGATGGACTTCATTGGTCCATTTTCTGAATTAAAAGGACACAATTATCTATGGATTGTGATCTGCCACATAACTAGCATAGTACACTTGATACCAGTGCACACACAAATGAGCACATCAGAACTATCATGGATATATATGAGAGAGATAGTTCATTTGCACAGACTACTAAGTATAAGTAATTGTGACTCAAAGTTCACATCTGCATGGTGGAAAGAGCTTCATAAATTATTAGAAACCAAGCTCCTAATGTTCACATCCTTCCATCCCCAAACTGATGGACAGACTGAACAAATAAACAGAAATGTTGGACAGATATTCTGTGCAACTGTAAGCCACAACCAAAAGAACTGGGTAGAAAAGTACTCTTGACTGAGTTTGCAATAAATTCTAGTATATCTGCTTCAACAGGATATGCACCATTCAAACTGAATGGTAGCTACATGCCTAGTATGTTAAAAGAAGTTAAGGGTGACAATTCACCCCCTCAAGGAATCAAAAAATTCACTGAAGTAGTGCTAATAAATATGGCAGCAGCACATGACATGATCATTGAAGCAAGGGTGTTCCAAACCCAACAAGCAAATAAACACAGGTTATCTGAACCTGATATCAAGGTCAACAACCTTGTATACTTAGTAACAAAAAACTTAAACCTGCCCCAGAGAAGGTCTAACAAATTATATCCTAAATACATAGGACCATTCAGGATAGTAGAAGTAAGGCCCAAGTCTTCAAACTATTGCCTCAAACTACCACCAGCACTAACAAAATATAAAATACACCCTACATTTCATGTGTCATTGCTAAGACCCTATAACACATCAAATAATGTATTATTTCCTGACTGAGCTAAGCCTGAACCATGTGATTGCAAGATTAATAACAAATATAAATAGTTCATTGATGAATTGATTGGCCATAGATTTAATAGCCACAATAATAAGAACCTCAAATTTGAGGTTTGCTAGAGTACTGGTAACACAACTTGGGAACTATATCAAGCTTGCAAGGACCTCACAGTCCTTAATAGATATATGGAACTCAGAGGAGTACCCAAGATTGCTCAATTGCTCCAGATTAGGAGTTGACTGGTCAAGAAAGTAGTAGGATTACCATATAGGGAATTCACATTAATGAGCCTGAGCTCAGTTATCTGTCACACATTGAGGTGAACATTATGTTTTTTTATTTCATAAATTTATATACTGGTGCATAGTAGCAGTCCAATTGCAACAACTACAATAGTATGCTACAATTACCCTACAGAAAACTGAGATCTCCCACAGCTCAGCTGAACATGGCAGCTTACACTGAAAACAGGTCTTTCCTACACCCAGAGGTGGATGAAGAACAGGTAGAAGTCCTTATACCCCATGCTGCAACCTGCAACACAGAGCACTAAAGTGAGACTAGCACAGCCCCCATCAGCAGCTAATACCAGGCCCCCAGAGAACCCAGCAACTGCCAAAAGGTGGCTATGCTGTTGTTATCCTCCAGGAAGGTGTGCAAAGGAGAACACCCTAGGGTTCTCCTTGCAGAAATGAACTAGCTTCTCCCAATACTTTAGAAAGGGCTGCAGATCACTGGAGTCAGAACACTCAGTCAAAACATGTTTATGAGTCTG
Source organism: Leucoagaricus sp. SymC.cos (assembly GCA_001563735.1). NCBI lineage: Eukaryota > Fungi > Basidiomycota > Agaricomycetes > Agaricales > Agaricaceae > Leucoagaricus > Leucoagaricus sp. SymC.cos. The sequence goes on from KQ962666.1 coordinate 137,136, forward strand.
CAGATGCATAGACCCATAAGGGCAAGAGATGAACATTATTATTCACCCTTTAAGTCCCAACCAACTATGCAACCACCATCATGAACCTTAATAAATGCCAAAAAACACCATATCTGCCAGTAGCACATGGCAACAACATGCCAGAGCAGGGTCCCAGTGACCCTGCAACTATGGGGAACTCACAAAGCTCTGAAGGGGGGAGGCTGATGGACATGACATTGGATTCAAGCACTGCTAGATATGGCAAACAGGTAAGCAGCCAGCCAGTGGTGCCACAACAGCTATACCTGCTGTCACCACAATTTAACCCAATGATGCATGGGTATTCATACCTACCATACTACAGGCAACCAATGTATGGATACCCACAATAGTACCAGCCATTCTAACTATTTATGCCCCCACCACCAACAGTTGACCAACTGTTATACTATCAATACATGAATGCTCCCCCAGCCCAATTACCTATAAATACTTTTGAGAGTACACATGCACCCTTGACACAACAGCTATGACCACAGAGGATTAACACAAATCCTCTGCAGAACCTGAAAAAATTCATGCCACCTATACCAGAGAGTAGAACAGCTCTGAATAGAGATAAGGGCAAAGGTAAAGCTTGAGAAGAGCCTTCTGAATGTGAAACTGACTGGGAATGAGAGGAAATGCAAATTCTCATTCACCAAATAATTGATGCAGGGGTCCCAATAGACCTCATATATCAACTCAAATTTGATGACCTCTGACATTTCATATGTGTGGAGACATTCTCCATCATACTAGCTAAATTAACCAGTCTCACTGAATGATGTGCATTCTATGAATGCTACACAAACAAGCTGAAGGGTCAAATACAAGAACTGACCCAACAAGAAGATGACAAACATCTTGCTAAATAAAGGAACATTTCACAGTTAATGGGGCCCACTAATAAAGAGGAAGAAAAATATGAATTCAACTACTGACCCATTGTTGCAGCACTGATTCTGCTGCCACCAGCAGCCCCAGAAACACAGGCAAGGAGCAACCCTGCTCCTTCACAATGAAAGCAAACAGTAAGGAGCATCCAGACTCCTTCATTATGCCTGACAAGGAGACAGTCATCTCCTCTAGCCATTGTATCCTCATCTCAACAGCAGCTTACCCCACCATGCTGTTCACCACTGCTGCCACAGATAGAGGTTGATATGCTGCTATACAATGAGGTTCCATTGAGAGAACCTCGACGAAGACCGGATTACTTCACTAGATTGGACTTTGGCATTCCTATTTGGGTAACACCTCCTGGATCAATTGATCCAGAACCTATGGTGCTATGAGATCAATCAATACCTATTCCTACTTTCAGTCTCTCAGATGACTCTGAGGACTATGAATCTTCTAATAACGATGTGGCCATCATTGGTAAAGGTAAGAAGACCAAGAAAAACAAGAAGAGCAAGCTGCCTCCACCCAAGGTGGCCAGGCTCTTGAATAACTAAGGAGTGAATGGAGTAATTTCAGACATGTAGGGAGTCTCTTCCCATGATAGTGTTGAAGTGCCTATATGCAACAACTGCTTATATGGAGTATTATACATATATCATAGTCAGAAGATGAACATTGTCTGGGCAGGATATGAGGCCTGGTCAGCCTCTGACTGAGAGGCCAACAGAGAAGCTTTCAGCCACACTACTATATCAAAAAATAATCTCCTACACAAGTTCCCTCATAGATTACCTACAATCCTACAACAGGTATCCAACTGATTGATTTCATGTGAAATACATGAAATTCTATAAACAGCATGTAAATGCATTCCTTCTGCTATGGAAGCTACACTATGTAGCTCAATTAACTATTGCCTCTCATTGAGATGACTCAATGAACTATATTATGAATCAATGTGGGTACAATACTGAAGTCAGACCAGGAGACATACTACAGGAGTTGTTCTGCTTTGAACAACTACTATGACAATTGGTGCCTTGTCAAGGAGGACTGATCATGGTATCCTGGGGCCAGCACCCACCTTAACCTACAATAATACCCTGCTGACCCCCCATCCTTCTCCACTAGCTCAATCAATCCCCTGTTGATGGTTCAAACTGAACTGTCTATTGCACTATCATCATCCTTGGATATTGATACTCCAATAATTGAGGCTGGTCATCCAGCCTCAATCCTCACAGGAGATGGAGCATTGTCTATAGATATAGTTTCTGAAGGGGCCAATGCCCCTTCTGAGAACACAGTAAAGAGGCAGAAATGTAATTGGTAGTGTAAGAATAGATGGATATTAATTAAATCACAAACTGTGGCTCATAATGCAAGTTCATGGGGAGATAAATCAATAAAGAGGATATTTGAAGGGGAAACACAGATAAAAAGGATAGGTGAAGTTATTAGAGTGTTGGAGGTGACTTAGACAAATCAGGAGAGCATTTTTAATAGAGAGCTCACAGCACAAGATACTAATTGTTTTTAACTTCAAGACTTGAGTTATGGGGCTACCACAACTGCTATAAATGCCAAAGAATACAAGTTAATACAACCAGAATGTCTGAGGAGCTACACTCAACACTACAGATCACACTAAAATGCCACAAATGCACTGACTCAAACTGCACAATGTCTTTGAAGCCAATCTGTAGATACAATACACAAGGGGCCAATCTTTATAATTAGGCTTGTAGTTCTCAACTTATTGAATCTGACATTTATGTAATATAGTTCTGGCTTATATTTCTCTACTACTGGTGCTCTGAATGAAGAAACTTTAATTTACTTTTAAGCACATGCTTTGGATGATCATTCTATATACAATCTTTAGAGCACAGCCATAGCAAGTGGGTTTCTTGCTCAATATATATCCTAAGAGATGGTTTATATATTCATGAATAAGATAAAAACAAATACAAAGTTATGACAACATTATGATATAATGTGTAATAACTGAAACATTAAATGAGTGTTATTTTAAGAACTGTCTAATTGGAATATGACAGAAAAACATGAGTACATGCCCATGTGAAATAGTTTTGTTATTACTTCTGTGATTGGCTCACTGCAATAGCTGAATTTGATTCTAGTAGATCTGACAAGTCATCTAGGGAGCTCTGCTAATCTTGGATTTGTCAAGATGTACTTCACAAAGCTCAGCAATCAAAAACAACATATTGTTCTAGGTCTGTTGGATTATTCTACATCAGTGCATGTATGTGCACATAGTGAAGAACTTCTCACAGTCATATAGAGACCAGATCTTTAGCCCAAGTTAGAGGCCCAGGACTCATGACTGGTTATAGGATTCACATTCTGACCACTGCTGCTAAGTCTTGATGCCATTCCATAGCCACCACTACCTGTGATCATTGGTTCAAGATACACCTTTAGTTTTATTGTATACATGTTCTTGAAATCATTAACACTGTGTATGCAGACCTCTAAGAGATATACTTGCTTTGCAAAGTGCATGCACTGATGTTACATGGTTTATATTACTTAGAAGGATTGTCAAGTGTTACTGTAGTTCAGTGTATAGTTTTACTTTATGCTGTAGTTATACCTTTTAAGACTAATTGAAAATTCACTGTAATAGCACTAATGCATGTGTGTATTTCTTCTATGTGTGCAGCATGTTTAGCAAGTGCTTGTGCTCTTAGTCCAACCAGTCCAGTTGTCAAAACAAATCTATCTGGGTATTTTACCAGCCAGGTAGCTTCAATAATGTTAAGAGGTATCATAGAATGAGCTCCTGTTACAAGAAAATAAGAAGAACACCCTGTACCCTTTCTTACTGTAATTCTGTCAGCCCACATAACATGATGTAAGTTCCAGAACCATTTCTTGATGTCTTCCCTTGTGGCCTTATATAATATTTGTCTAAGGTCCCAGTGAGGTTATTCAACTGCACTATTGGCTTCAGAGTTATATGGGAGATAGCTACTCCTTTAATTCCATACTTCTCTTCAAGCCAGGCTACTGCTTTCCTGAATGGTCCACCATTATCTGTAACTATTTTAATGAGTGAACCCCATCTGCACACAATATCTTTGAAAAGCCATTCTCCTATAGTTTGTGCATTCTCCTTTCTGAGCATGTGTGCCTCCATCCATGAAGATAATCCACACCTTCCATGCACAATATAGCTACACCCATTCAATGGTGGTGAAATATGTACTATATCTGCATGTAGGACCTGGAATAATGATGGAGTATACATCACTACTAGTGGTATTTTGAGTGCTTTCTTTTGTCTAATCTGACATATGGTGCAGATCACCTAAAGACCACTACTTTTGTGCAAACTGAATTAAGTCCCTCATATTGAGTCAGAATTCTTAGTTTTATGTGCAAACTGCATAACTTAGCAACCTGAGTAGAATGTCCAAAGGGGTTTTTATTTGAGCTGGAATTGATAGAGTTCATATCTTGTATTCATGTGACAATGACCAGATTACATAAACAACTCCTATTTTGGAAGGTGATTTCCATATTGGATTAATCTAATCTAATCAAATACCCCTGCCATATTATCTGGAATTTGTTGATGAGACATGTATTTGTGCAAACTGAATGCTCGAACCTGAAATTGAGCATCACAAGCTGAAAGAACATCACAATAAGCATCAACCCAGTGGAAAAAGTGAGCATGCCATTTTTGGATGAGGATAGTGTCCACCAAAGCCAATGCAAGAGGCATTTTTTGTTAGAGTGTTGTGAATGTATAATCACAATGCTTGTGAAGCCACTGCTTTACACACCTCCAGAAATACTCAATCATGTTGAGTTCACAGTGAAGTTTTGGAATTGCCAGACAAATATGTCCAGCCTCCTCAATCACTTCTTCCACCAGAGACTTCTGCAACAAAAAATTGGGTTAGAGTTCAATGATCTGTCATGCACAACACTCAGTACCATCTTCAGGGCCCTTTTCACACCACATTACCAATTCTGGCATCATTAGACACTCTGCCTGTCCAGTCTCATTGTTTTCCCATGCTGTTCTCATGCATGAAGTTTTGAGTGGTTGTTCAAGAATTTTGATCTCTTCTGAGTCTGACACCTGAGCTGATAATTGGAGATGACAAAATCTTCAAGTATTTGCAGCTGAGTGCAACCTCCAGCCCTTTTGACAACCCATGGATTAGAAAGAATGGAAAGCTATTTCATTAAAAAATTGTCCACATATTAATTCATGAGGTTACAAGTCAAACCAAATATGAACTGAGGAGTGCATGGCCCAACAAATTTTTAATTTTTAATTTAATTTATTTTCGGTCCTTGTCCTAGCTGAGATGGCCACTGCACAAAAGTAGTGGTCTTTAGGCACCCTGCACCATAGATGACAGGTCTAAATATACCATGCTATGTTGAGTTCAAGACTAGACCACCAGAATCTATGGCTTACCATTTGAGTGGTTGCATAAATCCCTCTATGGCCTAATCTATTGTGACATTCTTTCATGATTGACATGCAGTGTTCAGGTTCTATCACTAGTTGGGGTTGTTTATCTGCTACTCTGCACTTATACATTTTTGCATCATTGTTGAGCCAGAAGTGAGATGCAGCTCAAAGAAATCTTGTCCTTTCAGGATCCAGTTTCTCATAGCTGGTTGGTTTAGGATTGGTAGTTAACCATTCTCTGATTTTCTTGAGACCCTTTTTTTGCTCAAGAATGTCAGAAGATCCCCCACCTCCGCCATATTGTACATTCACTTCTTCACTCTGATGACTTTTTTTTTTATATTTATTTTTAAATTAACAATTTATTATACAGTGCTCAATCACAGTCCATGCCTAACTAAGTACAAGACTAGGCTAGAAAAATCCAAAACAAAACAAAACACTAACTAAATACTTGTATGATCAGAGTGCTGAGACTAAAACTACTAGAATTGCTAGGAAACAGTAATACTATCAGAGGAGAGAGAAAAAGACAAGAGAAGAAATGTCTATAGTCAATTGAAATTACTTACCAGTACCACATGATAAACAACTGGTCCAGGAGGAGGATGGAAGAGATGAGGTGACATAGAGATGCTTGCACACAACCCAGCATGTCAGATAGGAGTGGAGTGAGGTTGGAATAGATGAGTGTCAGCTATAAATGCAAACACCTGTAGATTGTATGACAGAAAGTCAATATTGACTTAGTGTATGAATTGGTCTGTCCTCTCTATGATAGAGGGGACAATTGATGACAATATGTTCTTGTGACTCTATCCAGAACCCACATTTGCAGGTGGTGGACTCACAAGGGAAGAACCAGGCTCTGTAAGACCCAATGGGCATATGATTGACAATGGCATATACAGTGCAAGTGACAACATTGAAGTTCATTGTAATAGGGATGTCATTATTTGGACTGTATGACATTTGTAATTTGCATAGCCATGAGCCTCTGTTGTGATATTGCAGTAGGATGATGTCATGGGGGGGATGTTTATGGTGCAGCATAAGAAAAGACCACCCACAATATTGGGTGCTGTTGAGAAAGAGATCCTGCCATTCTTGAAGGCAGAAGTCAGTGACCTTTTTGTGTAGATAGGACATGGAGATGCTAGGGCACAGCCTGGCATGTCTATGATTGGCCTTGGCCATAAGGTGGACCTTATGCAGCATACAGCATGAAAGGCCAGGGTTGGTAGGGGCAGCATTGCAATCACATTGCGTGCTTTTGGAGAGAAGGCATCAGAACTCAATGAACCAAGTTCTGGAATGTTCTAGCCAAGGGCATAGGGCTTTGGCTGCTGTGAGTGAGTGATTTTGGCCACTATGTAGTACAGGGTTGAGAAGAGTCTGAGAAGACAAGAGGTGGTCAGTGACAATGATGACATGATTGATGTCAGGAATAGTGATCACTTTGCATAATGCAAAGCATTGAGCAGTGAGTTCAGCTTCTGGAGCTGTATAGCATCCATTGGTAAGGGCAAGGGAATGGATGAGAGTACAGTTGCACCATATTTGATAACAGGCAGTTGTCTGCAGGGTGTGATCATTGGAGAGGCTGCTATCAGTGACAACAATAGCAGTGTTGGAGAGGGAGTGGGCACAGAGGAGTTCTGAATCCAGTCATTGTGTGTAGTTACTGAGCTCTTCCAGACTTGACATATTAAAATCAAAGAAGGAAAATTGATCAGAAAAATTGTCTAATAAACATGAACTAGGCTTATTAGAGAAATCAAACAGTTTGAAAACCTTGGAATTGTTGAGCAGCATCACATTGGCCTCCATAACTGACCTCTCCACCACCAGCTTTTCTTTTTCAGTTATGAGGTCAATTGACCTTAGATGAAGAAGAGTGCCCTTAGCATATTCAGTGCTAAGGAGCATATGAACAATGTGAGAGTGGTCCAGCCTCTGCTATGCTATGCTGGACCATTTAGCAAGTTTTTTGAGGTGGAGGTGAAGGGGGACAAGGCCTGCAATGTATTCAACTCCACCCAAGAGAGATGTGCAAAAAGTGCCAGTAATCCATAAGGTGGTGCTATGTTATATTTGTCAAAGGGATTTGAGGTGAGCACTAATTTTGGTGCCAGAATAATACCATATGTGGAAACTGTAAGTGGCAAGAGGAAAAATGCAGGAACAATATAGACATTATTTTTGGTGAGGTAGAAGCCTGTGTGTGGAGTTGCCAAGAAGCTTCATGGTGCAAACAGATGTGAGGGCCTTGGTAGACCAGTAGTGGATGTGTTCCTTGAAGGAGAGCTGTCAATTGAAGTAAAACCCAAGGTATCTCCAATATTCCTTGGGTTTGAGAGAAGTGAATCTGGTGTAGGGGCAAAGCCAAGATCAATAGGAGGGTTGGTATCTCTGTGGGTTTGAGAGAAGTTGAAGACTTCAGTCTTATTGTGTTCAAGGACAAGACCAAAATCATTGATGAGGTTGATGATAATGCAGTATGTGTAGGTGACCTAATTATGACATTGAGTCCATGTCACTCTGATGGCTTCATGTGCTGGTTTCTAATTCTTCTATATCCTCTAAGAACTGTTTGACAGTCCTTGGACAGTCCATGTGCTCACTAATTTGATGATATTCTTGTTGTTCTAACTCAAATAACTGAGTTGCAACATCTAATTCTAATTGAAACTCAGGCATATCCTTTAATACACTCCGAAAAAAGCCTATTCAGTTATCAATCTCATCAATGAAGGTTTCAAGAGGCAGGAAATATTTGTCATCAGGGTTCTCCTTAATAACTTTGAGATCTTCTCCATCATCTTCAGATCTGTCATCAAATCTTCTCTCAATGGGATCTTCTGGATACCACTTCCTTCTTGAGAGTCCATCAGGACTGAACATCTTTCTCTTCTTATGTATTAAGGTAAATTGGAAGCTCATTCTGATATAATCAACCTAACAGTTAATTATAGCATTAAGCATCTTACCAGAATTGTTCAACATCTCTGATAAGTACTTAGCATCAGTCTCTACAATCAAATTTCTACACCCTTGTAACAAATATGTTTCTTCTTCTAGCACTATTCTTAGTCCACATAGCTTGCACTTGGGCTGAGAATAATGTTGTTGTCTCTCATCCATTAATATTGAGTTAAATTTAATATAATAGATCTTTTAGGCTCTGTTTTATCTTGCTGGTATATGTAGTATCCCACAGCTCTCCATGAGGTGTCTACTGCTAAGACAATTGGCTGATCACAAGAAAACTGAGGATTTTATGTATGAAAACACTCTTTAATCAGTTCTTTGAGTTGAGTCTGAGCTGCTATTTGTTCTAGTCCCCAATCAAATACAATATCCTTTTTACATGTATTGTATAGTGGTGCAGCAATAGTGACAAAGTTAGGAATGTGATTCCTACATTGTACTGCTGTCCCTAAGAATGTGCATACATCAGTAGAGTTTTCACAGGCTCTCCAACATAGAATCTTGCTAATAGTATCTGTAGCAGGATATCTTCCTTTATATGAACATTTAAACTCTACAATTGTGATTTGATCTGCAATTATGGTAGTTTTTTGTCCAGAGAAAGTTCCTCCAGTGTATCTCATTCTCACAAGAATTTGATTAACAGTATTAAGATGTTCCCATACAAACCTCCTAATTTCTGGGTTTGCAGGGATAACTTCACATGTTCCATCCTTGCACTTGTATCTACTAGCTGGTCCTTGAATAGGCACATTATCTATATATGGTAATGTATACTCAGGTATTTCTTCATGACATCTTCATAAAAAATAGGCACTGAGTTTATCCATCCCATTGGTAAGGTAACTAATTGCACAGCACTGAATAGTGTTTGGAATGATGTTAGGCCATGCAATGACTCTGCTAGTACATGCTCATCATATCCAACATACAAATCCAAAATACCATTACAGGCCCTTCCTGTGAAGTGTATTGTGAGCTCTTCTGTTGCAGGAGGTAATCCTGAGTGTGCAATTGTGACTCTATTCAATGGCACAAGACTGTGAACTAATCTGAGACTCTTGCCATCTTTCTTAAGTACACAAAACCATCTAGAGCAATATGACAAATTTGAGGGTTCATA